>JMQE01001289.1:0-25952 GCA_000731825.1 Hypocrella siamensis | reverse complement strand
ACCCCCCCACCCAGCCTCACCCTTTGCTGTGGTGTTCTCATTGACCTTGGGCGCTAGCAGTGGCTGTGTCAAAGCTTACGTGATCCGCTGCCCCTGAACCTGAAACCATGCTAACCGACTCAGTCCCTGCCCGCGCTAACAAGATGCATGACGAGGCGAGCAGCAGCAGCCACGGCCACGAGGAATCTCCACGCCGTTCTGCTACAAAAGCGAAAAGTCCAAGCAAGGCGCGGGGGATATGTGACCTTGCTATTTGCCCCATCATCTACTTAACGAGGCCCTGGTACGGCTGCGCATTTGGAAGGCTGCCGCCGCGCGTCTAGTTACCCAAGACCCCAAGACTCCAGGCTTGCTTGTTATCTCCTTGGACCCGCAATAGTTAGTGGGACGCGGGAGTAGGGATCCACAGCTAGTTCAAGAAGACTATTAAAAGGTACTTAAATTCCCTAATAAATTACATTATAATATAAGTATCAAGACTTTTTTTGAGCATATTTACGGGGTGGTGGGGCGTCCCCTGACTCTAGCAGGCTCAAGGAGATCTCTTGAAGCCTGCCAAGGTTCGTGGATATAATGCTGCAGGGGTCTGCAGCTAAGCAAATAAAGCCTCAAAGGGAACCTCAATATCCTACATGACTCTTTCTCTTAGTATATTAATGAATTAGTAGAAGGCGCAGCGCTAGTCGCTTAGCTTGAAGTAATTCTCTGCATGACTGTCCATTAGACGATTCTTGTAAACGAGGCATTATCAAAAAACACACATACACAGACCTACACACACACACACCCCTATTCCTCGGCAAAACTCCTACTCCTTCTTGTCCTCCTCGGCAAACTTCGTCTCCTGCTTTATGACCTTGTGCCTGTAGGCTCTAGCAGCATGATTCTTTCACAAATCAGGCGCATGCTAACGAGAATCGTATCGCCGTCGCGCCTCTCCAACGTGGGAGACCTGACCGCAGTCACCAGCATTATGTCTCTTGTAATTTACCATTCCCTGGCCAGACGGATCCAAATGCAAATCAGCCCACTCTTGAACATGGTCGCGTCAGCCATGTCCATGTCCCTGATGACGCAGTGCCAAACAAAATGATAGGTTTGCGCCAGGACTCTCGTGACAGCCATCTGCCGCGAGTGACTTCCTACGACCAAAGGACTCATTCGCGACACGGCATGCACTGAGTTCAGCCTCTCTGTTCAAGTGCTGAGCTTGGCCAGGCTCAGAGCCAAGATGAGAGATCCTATAGCACATCCCGCGAAGCGCTCGATCCTAGCCACTTCAAGTAGAGTCTGAGAAGGGTCTCCACCCAGGAAAAGCACACGTAGGTTGGTGCCTGAACCTGCACGAAACAGCATTTGATGCTCGTTTCAACGGAAAAGATAATGAGCCTCAAAAATATCAAGCATTTTCTATCGCAAAAAAAAGCACTCTATGAAGAAGAGAAAAAAAAAAGGCAAGCTTAGCACAGAATCACGGCTAGGCTAGTTTGCCCAACCAACTTCAATGTTTGACTATAGCCATCTCTCTTCTTGTAACATGAGGAAAAAAAAGGACAGCACAAAAAATGGAACAAACAGGTTTCTCTTGGCTCTCCTTCCCCTTTCCAAGCTTCAAGCTGCTTGGTCGTGATTTGTGCATGACTTTTGGTACCGGAATTGCCCTTGGGCAGCCCAAACTCAGCCTTGTACGGCTGTGTTCAGGCATCAGCAGCATCATCCGCCTCAGAATCATCGCCGTTCTCCCAAACCACCGGGTTCAGCGTCATTAAGCCCGTTTTGTCAAAGACGCACCGGTCAACGCTGCTCTGGTTGTGGCTGCGGGCGCTCTGGTTCTTCAAGTTGTTGTCCTCGTGGCTTCTGTTGCACTCGGGTTCGTATCCGCTGAAACCGGACTGCTGGCAGCGGCTTTTCGTCTGGGTCGATGTCATCATCATCGCCGCTCTCCCGAACCGCCGGGTTCGGCGTCGCCTTTAAGCCCGTTTTGTCAAAGACGCACTTGTCAATGCTGCCCTGGGTGTGCGCGCCGAGGTTCCGGTCCTTCCAGTAGCAGTACTTGTAGCTCCTTCGGCACTCGGCTTCGTGACCGGTAAAGATGCGCTGCTGGCAACGGCTTTCTATCTGGGGAAACTTCATGTGCTGCCAGATGCAATTCATTAAAGCCCGGTCTTGTTTTCCGTCGTTGAGGCATGTGTGGCTAGCCTCGGTGCATAGCGTGTAATTGTAGCCGGCCATGAGGCTCCTTTCTCGGGGGACCACTTCGCCATGCCTGTTTGAGAATTGCCAGGCTTAGAATTGCCCAGTTCAGGGCTGCCCAGCTCAGGGTTGCCCAGTTCAGGGTTGCCTCCACCTTTTCCGTCCTCGCCGCCAAGACGTGTCGCATCATGGGCCGAACCAGGACCTATTCTGCTGCGCTACAATTGCTGATAAGCCTGCCTCGCCGGTTACAAGCAATTTTCGTGCCTTGCCGAGCAAACTGATCGCCTATTCACCCTGCTCATGACTCGGCCGGGGCAGGGTCACCCGGCCTAATCTGAAACTGCCCATCTTATATTTTCGCCCACCTGACTCGCGTTTCTCCGCATCGACTGCGCCTCATCAGGAGCAGCTCGTGATGAGATGCTTGTCTACAACCTGAGCTGTGTTGGGCTCGAATTATCGCGCTCATGGAGTCTTTATTGAGATAAAAAAAAAGAAAGGAAGCGTCATACACCACCTTTTAGTGCTCAGGCCCTTAAAATCTTAACTCTCAATACGTTTGTTCCCTACTCTTGACAACACTCCGGATAATTTGTTCGGTCACGGCTCGCGGAGCCAGCATGACTTGTTGCCGACCCTCTTAGACGCTGCACCGCCATGTTCGTTCGCGACCATCTCCGTAAGGAGATGACTGACCGTGACTTGTGCTTGGAGTTGACTCGGTAATTTGAGCTTATACCTGATAGGTCTGATCCACCTTTTGAACTCAAGTTCCTAGCCACTAGCTTACTTTATGTAGTCGCATCTATCGTCTTATAGCTCTTCATTTTAAAGTTAATATAAGACCTTGTTATTAAGACCTTGTTATTAAGTTGAATATAAGTTCACTTAATCTAAGCCTTTTACCTTTTATAATTATTACTTTTATATCATATCATTCAAAGTCTGCCACTAGGAACCTTTGCAGCCTATTCCTAATCCTAGATCAACACCACCTTTCGATGGTTGCATTTCCGCGCTTAGTGACCAGTGCATGCCCGCCAACAAAATGCAATGACTAGCCGAGCAGTAGCAGCCAACGCACGCCGCATCAACATCGGGTCACTAGGAATCTCCACGCCGTTCTACTGCCGCAGAGTCTTTGTTTCTCTTGCCATTAACAAGGAGCGGCGATGTGTGCCCTTGCTTTTTGCCCCCATCATCTACTACACGAGGCCGTCGCCTTGCGACCGACCGTGGGCAACATAGGTGTGTGACCACTACACCATGAAGGGGCAAAAAATAGTATTCCACAATGGTGGAATCAAACTACATGATTTAAATTTTTTAGACTAATTCTATAAAATGCGTATTATAAGGCCGAGTATATTCTAGGCGCTTTGAATCCTAATATTTAGTTGTTTCTTTACCGTAAAGCTTTTAATATTTTAGGTAAAATAATCTTAAGCTACTATTAGGAAACCGCTTTATTTAAATAATTTCTATATCATGATTTTTCATTATATTTACGTTTGAAACCCCTTGTTTTTATACTTATTTTATAGGAGAAAATAAGGCCGATAAATGATCATCTTTTATGACTACCTAGTGCCGCAGCATGTTGCAACTGCTAGTTGCGGGAAGAAAGACTTTTGTGTTAACGAATCCAACACGTCAGGTCCAACACGTACGTCGTCTTGTTCAAGACGCAAATTTCTCGTTAAACAGCTCATGAAGCTACTTTTTCCCCCAACTAGAGGCTTGCCTCACATCCTTGTCAAGTTTATTCCTTTATTTTTTTTTCAGGCACAAATTTCCCCTACACCCAGCGCTTAGGCGCCTAACTAGAATCATCCCTCATTTATTCCTACTGCTTCTCTATGCTCCCCTCTATGCTGTTGTCGAACTCCTTGATTCCCTTGTCGGCACTGAACCACTCCGCGCACTCCTTCTTGAGCGTCCACATAGTAGGATTGTTGTCTGGGAACCGGTCGATGGTCTTGTCACCGACCTCTGGCCACGGCTGCCCGTAGCATTCGGCGTAGCGGCTCAGGCAATCCTCCTCAGCGAGGTCGTCGTGGTCCCAGAGGCAGACGCGGTGCATCATGGTCTTGAGGTCGGTGCCCTTGGGGAAGCCCCCGAGCCCTAGCTTCTCGCGGGCGCAGTCTTCGACCTCGGTCTCGGTGAGCTCGCCGTTCTTTTTGTTGTAGCACGTCATGTACTCGTTGCGGCAGAGCTCTGGGTCGATGTCGACATAGGCGATCCGGCCGCAACGATATTTCGCCTCGGGCTCCCGTCTGGTCTCGTGCATGCACTGCCACAGGTCCCCGCCGCGCTTGCCGGACTCGCGGCACGTCTGGCCTACTTGGTTGCAGATTTCTTCGTTGAATCTTTTGTTGCGGGCCAATAAGCGGCATTGTTCGCTGATGCTGAAACCGCCGCCGTCGTCTGTGTTGGATTGGAGTTGGGGGGCGGCGGCGACGGCGACGGCGCTGGCCAGGATAGCAGTGAGGGCGGCGGGGAGCATCTTGATTGTGGAAGAGGGGGTAAGAAAGATGTGAGTGGTGTTGTGTGCTTGGGAAGTTGTCTGTTGTTGTTGGTGTTGTTGTGCTTGACCAAGGCGGACGGGCCTTGGGTTTAAATACTTGCTGGGCGAGGACGTGTCGTCTGTCGTCCGCAATGGTCTCCAGTCTAATCGTCTCATCTGTCCTGTTCATCCCTTTTCATCCATTCCTGCATGACGTTGAGACATTAAATCCCGTTTCTAGGGCGCATACGTCCCCAGGGGCAGCATTGTTTTCCAGTCAGCGCCTTTGGGACGGCCACTCTGCCATGCCCAGGATGGCTTAGCATTTGCTCCGCCTCTGTCCCCTTCGCCGCCAAGACGTGTCGGACCACAACCCCTGGATGGCCCAACCAGAAACGATTCTTTTGCATTGAAACTCCGCTTCAATGCACATCATGTGCCTGCCTAGCCACTGCCTAGCCAGGGGGAAACATCTTATACATGACTTGCCGACCAACAAGATGGCCTATTCACCCAGCGCATGACGCGGCCTGGGCCGGATCGACACAATCTGTGCCTGCCCATCCTTGTTTTCCCGCCTACCTGACTGACTCGGGTGGCCCCGCATCGGCTGCGCCTTGTGTGCGTGACGTACGTGATTTTTATGCACCAGAGGGATAATCCTGGTCTAGTGCCCGCGCCGTGCAGGGTTCGCATAATGCGTTGGCAGTCGTTTGCGTCTTTCTTCTCTAAAAAGATAAATAAATGAACGAATGAACATTACCACCAAGTCATTATATATCGCTTTTTTAAAACATTATTTTTATTTTTATGAGAGCCAAATAAGGGCACAAAGGAGTAGAAAACGTCATGAGCCAACTTTCAAGGCGTACGTGCTTCGAATTTTTCTAGCATCCCCGCATTCTTAAGATTGCCGTTTTCTTCTCTCGATAGTACTCCGGGTGATTTCTTCGGACTCGTTTCATGGAGCAAGCATGAACTATTACCAGACCCATCTTCCATGCGCTTTGGGAAAGCCACCGTCCCGTTCGCCTGCGACGTCTCCGTAAAGAAATGGATGATCATAAAGGGGGCTCGGAGACGGCTCGGCAGTCTCGAGCTCGTGCTCATTAGACCCTGTCGATTTCTAGACATAGGACTTCGCACTAGCGTATTTCATGCCGTCGCTTTCATCATCCCATAGGTCTCCATTTCCATGTCGACATAGGTCCACTTATCGAGTCAACCACGAGGCTACTGAATCTGAGCCTTCCATAACTGTCACCTCTATAGTTCACTGATAGGATTATGCCCTTTAGAACCTCTGCTGCCCATTCCAAAACCCAGATCAACACCAACTTTATATTTGCGTTTCCGCGCTCCGTAGCATAGACTTGATCTGAAATGACAATGCCCTCGCCCTGCCTTTTTCTACTGATTCGCGTCAAAGGGTGTCCTTCTCAAACATTACGCATCCAACTCCCTGTTAATGAGTCTCACTAATTGTAGACGAGAAAATTCCACGCGAAATAAATAGACGTGGTCTACAATAAACGAGGATGATTCGCCTCCGCCGACTTGCTTGTCAGCGCCGTCCACGATCCTGATTGACGCAAGAGCATGCTTCTAACAAAGTTGACGATGCTGGCTTTGTCCCGTACGGTGGCATTTTCCAGTACGAGGACGAGGCCAAGGCGTTCCTTGAGGAGGATCACGCTGTGCCAGAAATGTCCTTGGCGTATCAACCTCGTCCCTGGCTCTTGTTTCACATATTATCACGTACTAGTCATTCAGAATCGTCTGCAGTGTGCACTAGGATTGCTTGGTTGAGGAGATGACATTCCAAGGCTCAGAGAAGTGTAAATGCAGAGTTGCATCTTTCTTCATGTTGAATGCAAAAGCCAGATGTCTTCAAACTTCATCGCCATACCCCGATGGCTGTGATCAGTGTCCCCGAGGTTCAAGGTCAACGTTGAATTCGCGTCCACGTCTTCGTCCTGGGGTTGGGTGCAAGCAGCACTAGAGGCAGAAGCGCAAGTAGACAAGTGCAAGGAGCCAAGAAAATAGCTACTTTCGTCTGATCTTATCGCCTGTAGAATTCTTCTAAATGGTCTGCGTAGATGTAACACTTGGAAGACTTGCTGCAGAGGTGAAGGAATGACTTCTACACGGCGCGATTTGGAAATGGCGAAGTTTACTGTTAATTTATGTCATTTGCTCTTGGTTCTGGCTGGAGGTAGATCTTGCGAGACAATCTTTGTATCATTTGTACCTAAAGCTAGACTAGATAAAAGAATCCCATTTTCACATGATCTTAGTTGGTATCCTTGAACCTCATGATTACGACACGGCCAGTGTCGCAACCTATCGCAACCACATCTCCTCTTATTCCTATGCGATTGGGTTGAACATTTTGGATGCGGAGAAGGTTGCGTCCATTCTTCATCACCCATGCTCTGTCCGAGCTTATGTCATATACAGAGTCACTCCCCGCTTTCGACCTTGCTGTGGCTAACTCATTTTCTTCGTTTCTTATGCTAGCTGCGTGGTCCCGCTCTTCCGAGACAGCAGCATCACGGGGGAGCAGGTCGCCGTCGTGCACCTCGTTGAATGAGAAGTAACCGGATTTGATTCGGTTCGAGCCTAAGCATTCGCCTGAGGCGGTATTGAATATATCAATACAGCCGCGACGCGAAGACATGGCAAGGCGCTGGCTATCTGGCGAAAATAATATCGATTTCGTGAACTGGCTTTCTGATGGTGATGTCACATGCATAGTGTAACATTCGTAATACTTTGAGTCTGGCATTGAGCGTAGCTCATCCCAAATAATAATTCGCTGTGGCTCGCCACCATGCCACTTAAGTACGCGTGTATAGATATCCGTAGCTGCGTTCCACATTAATATCTCTCCAGGGCTTGATTGCGACGACTTCTTTTCGATTACAAGAAATTGGCCGTTAGGTGAAACCATGAGCAAGCGATTCGAAGATTCAAGGCGTGACAGTGTACTGACACACTCATCACTGTGCACGCCCCACACTTTGACGGCTTGGCCATCAAGGACTAAGGCGATTTTCGAGTCATCAGGCGAGAACAGCACGTCACGTATGGTGCCGCCCTGATGTTCCAGTGTTCGCACGCAATGGCCTGTTTCTACCGCCCACAACCTGACTGATCTATCATATGAGCCTGTTGCAAGCCAACGCCCATTGGGCGAAAATGCCAGACAGGTCACCGAAGATGTGTGGCCCTCGAGTGTTTGCTGCCTCGCGAAAAGTGTCGCGTCCCATATCTGGATCATGTAATTCTCAGATGATGCAAGTCGTCGTTCCTCCGGAGAAAAGGCGAAACCTCCCAAATCAATATCTAGCTTGTGGACGCAGACGCATACGCCTGTGGTGACGTCCCATATTTCGACTGCCTCGCCTAAATCTGAAGCGAGCAGCGGATTGTTTGGTGAGTCAGCCAAAGCTAGAGTCACGTCCTGGTGTCTTTTGGGCGTCTGCTTTGGAGCATCTTCAGCCCCGTCCCATATGAAAATCATATCGTCAGAATCCCACACAAGCCGTTGATCATTGAGTGACATGGAAACGGTATATAGCCTTCCGCTGGGGCAAGTACTCAATGTCTGCATGCATTCACCACGGTTGATGCTCCATTTCTTGATTGTTCCATCCCCTGAGCCTGAAAAAAGCCAGCTGCCATCCAGCGAGAATGCAAGTGATCGCACGTGGTCAGTGTGACCATGCAGCGTTCTCTCACGTTCATTCTCAGGTGCAGCCAACCGCCACATATAAATCAACCCACCAAACGACCCTGCTACAAGTCGCTCAATGCTTGGTGAGAAGGCAAGGGAGGTTATCGACGGGCCATCCCGCGAAGTGTGAGTCCGGTATGTCCGCAGGTGCGTGCCAGCGGCAATGTTCCATGTCCTGACAGAACCATTCAAATGGCCTGACGCAACTAATTGGTCAATCGGGGAAAAAGCTAATGAGATCGCCCATCTGTCTAGACCATCGCTTTTCACGCAAGTCTGCGAGCATGTGCTCGTTGAAGTGTCCCAACACTTGATGGTCCCATCGAGATCGCCCGAAGCGAGCCGGCGACCGTCTCGCGAGAAGGCAAGGCTTGTTACGATAGAAGTATGGCCTTCGAGAGTCTCCAGGCGAGCGTCCCATTGTTTTTCCACTTGTGGCTTTAATGAAAGCCAGGCTGGTTCTTCTTCTTTGAAATTTTCCCTCGTTAAACTACGTAGTGGGCTTAATACAAGAGCCGATGCGTAGACTTGGAAGGGGGTAACTTCGATGGTAAACTTGTGAGCAAGAATGAAGCGACGAGCATCATACAGCAGATTCTTCAAGTCTTGTGCAAAGTTTCTGTTGATCTTGATACTAGTGAGCTCATACGTCGCGACTCACTGGCAGAGGTTCGACCTACCACATAATTCTCAAGCTTTCGCACAGCGCGCACTCCTTCAGGTATACTACGCAGCAGGCTCAGAGCTTCAAGCCAATGCAAAAAGCGGGTCTTGAAGAAGCGACTGATGAAATCGTCTTGACGAGCTTCTGCGTTTTGGGCCGCCCCAGCTCCCGACTCGGTGAAGTGGTCAATCCAGAAGATGCAGGAGTATCGTACGGAAGCAAGCGGATCCCGCGTAGGGCGCACCACTTCGTCGATAGAAACACCTGGGTGGCCAAGTTTGTATATGTCCCGGTCGAGGGTGGTTGACATGGCTTCCAGCGATCTTTGAACGAGGACGTAATGCTGTTGTTTTTCAGTGCCACCAGTGGGAAAGATCTGCTTGGATACCTCCGATCGAAGCAAGTAGTCTTTCGCTGATTGGTGGACAAAGTAAACGGTATAGTCTTGGAGTGTCAGGAAAGAGCCACAGGACGCTATGATTTCTTCCCACATGTCTGACGGTAAGTTGTCGGCGGTTGGTCCCAACAGAGCTTCCAACTCAAGCACGGACAGAGGTCGAGATACGACCAAGCAAGTAGCCAGAATTTCCTTGAAGAGTTCCGCCGCAGGAGCGCACAAAATCTGTCCCAGCATTCGCTCGTAGAGATCGTTTAATCCGGATGGAAAAAGTATCTTCAACGACGCCTCAGTGGGAAGTTGGAAACTCCTGCTGTCTGCGAGCTGTTGGCAAACCAAGGAAACCCATAAAAAGGTACCCTCGGCATGCTTCCTCAAAAAGTTCTGCACGAGATCATGTGTCTCGGGCTTGTACTTCCTCGCTTTCGCGAGTTCGTCAACCCTGTGCTTAATGTAGTTCTGGACAGCCTTAGATACGGAATCTTTGTTCAACTCGAGAGGAAGCCTGACATCATTTGTGCGGCTTAGTTGATCCTGAATGGTCTGAATGATTGCGGCTTGAAACGATCCACTTGACGCCGGACTTGGGCGTCGTCGTTAATTCGACAATGAGATGGAGAAGGCTGCTCCGGCCAGCGTCGCATTCATCAAGAGCATCGACAATGATGACCATGTCTTGAAGATCAGGAACAGATAACATACTTTTCATTATTCCCTCTAGGACAAACGCAGCATTGTCGCCTTCAAATATTCCTGAGCCTGCACTGTCGTACTTCGATCGCACGTGCCGAATAAGTCCTGGTTGTCTGCGAGTGAGGAGGTGAATGAGACCCCTCAGCACAGACGCTGCATTATTCAACTTCTCGTTTGTTGCCTGACAGAAGAAGTAGATAACGGAAGTTGGCGATACTTCCTTTTCTAGCTCGTCAATAATGCCGCAAAGAAGCATCGTCTTTCCCTTACCAGGGTCACCTTTGATCCAGAGTAGGCGACTTTGCGGATTCTGGCGGAATTTAGTAAAATCTGGATGAGAAAGGATCCAGTTGTATGAGTCCACGAGGAGACCGCCTTTTGTTTGCTGTATACGCCACTTATCGGACTCAGGATCTGTCAAGTACACGGCCCGTTGACATGCTTCGTCTTTTTCTTTCTGGTGCCTCGTCTCATCCGCATGCGTTTGCTTCTGGATAGCCGCTGTGGTGCGAACTTGCTGTTGGAACATTGATGCTGCCGTTTTCAAGAGTCGGGCAAAGAAATCTTTGGTCTGTTCAGAGCCATACTGCTCAATATTTTCATTGATATGTTGCTCGGCTTCCTGAATCGCCTTCAGCTGTTTGCCCCAATCGTCCAACAAAATCACGTCTGTGGCAGCCGTCCAAAACTGATTCCGACTGTACCGGCAGACGCTGTTGATCTGGTATGTAATGAGTTTTGTGTAGAGCTGGACAATGCGGTCCTCGAGATCATCCCGGATTTCGGCCAACTCTTCACTACTCTTGTCTTCTCCGAACAAAAGTTTGGTGAGATTCCAGTACCATTTCATCCTTGACAGGACGTGTGAGAGTCCGTCGCGATTCTTTTTAGTCTCGGCAATTGGGTTTGCGAGTAACTGTGTGATGTCAGCTGGAGTTCTTGACTACTCGGGCAAGAACAAAATCGTAGTGCAGCGCGCAGAATCGAAAGAAAAAAAGATTGTCGTTGTGCTTACCTGGGAGCTGAAACAGACGACAGCCCATACAGCGGCAGCCTGCGGAACATTTTGCAAAGCATCGCCAATGATTTCGCTCAACGAGTCCATCAATTCCAAGGCAGCATGAACCTTTTCCAGTCTATTCGCTTGGTCTTTCGTCCTCTTCAGCTCGTCCATGCATAGTTGTCGCATCTGTTGTTGTTGCGGCGAATCGGTATCTCCTTCGGCGACGACTTCTGTGGGCTTGAGGTGACTGTACAAAAACGTCTCGTACTTCTCGACCGCTTCGGGCTGTTGAATCTTGACATTATTGTATGCTTTCATCCATATACGCTCTCGTGGAGTCGCCTGTGGGCTCTCTTGTCGGTTCTCTTGCGGACGCTCGTTTGGGCTCGCATGTGAGTTTGCTGGGCCGGCTTCAAGACCGGGGATCGCTGTCGGAGATGACGTTTCATCTTTGTCAGGCGACGGTGTGGTAGCTGGCTGAACCTGGTCTAGTGGCTCGTCTGCAGGCCCAGCGGAAGCGGGACCTGCCAAGGCTTGTGGAGACTTCTTGGACCCTTTTTTAGACCGACTCCGACGCTTGATTTTGCTGCAGAAATGGCCCGCCATGATTGAGAAAGCAAATTTGGGACGGTGCTGCTGTGCTCGAGTAAATGAAGAGGAAGAGAGAGAGAACGCCAGGAAGAGGGGACTGCGGGATTTTTGACCATTACCCCGCACGTATGCAAGGTGAAAAATTCTCCCGGCCGCTCGACTCTGGCGCCAATCAAGTGTGCAGCGAGCTGGGCTTCATTATCCCGGATGATTGGACGAAGCCATTCACGTGAGCACATGTACTTCGATAAGGGCATGATAGCAGACAATCACACAAGAGCTGCAATGAGATGATGCATGTGTGCCAACCTGGCCTTTTCATTCGATGTTGGCCGTGTCCAGCCAGAACCAATGCTTGCAGTGAGTGCTGAGAGGCTGTCGCCATCAGCGCGAGCGCCTGAGACTGACGCAACATGGTTCGATGAGTTGCAAACAAATTATCATTCCGAGCACAGCGCAGAAATCAACGTATCAGGAGGAGCCCAATAACCTGTCGCTTTGCAGCAAATGGAGCAATAAACATGCTACTGTCTAACCTCGACCTTGGTCCACCATATCGTCACCGGCCCGCTCTCATACTCATACTCCTTAAAAGTCGGTTTTGTGCCCTCCATAGCAACATTCGCCTTATTACTCAAAGCCAGCCCAATAACCCAAATATCAGCATATTGAAAATGCTGCTTAAGCCCCTTCTGAACCTTTTCCAAATCTAATCCAACATTGTCCTTGAATTTATCGGTACTTCTCGAAGACTCGCATTTCAGCTCAAATATGAAAGCTCCCTCGACTGGATTCCCATTCAAATAAATAGCAATGTCGGCCGCCGATCGCTCAGACGAAGTGTATATTGGAACCTCGCGAAAGATCTTGCTCTGCTGGTTCGGGCCGTACTTGTGGCCGTGGTCCTTGTAGAGCCGGGCAGCTAGCTCGACCTGCGCCCAGCCCTCCCATCCGCCGTTTGTGCTGTATGCGAACTGGATCATTTCGGACTTTTCTTCTGCCCATGCTGCGATTGATGCCAGGATGGGGTTGGTTTCCTTGATGGAACTCATGACTATATGCAGCGGTTACCGTGGGATAAGTGGGATTTGTGCGTGTCGATGCCGTACGCTTACCTATAGTATCGAGGAGTAGTCCGAAGTTTGGTACCAAGGTGGTCTTTATGGCTTCGGCGAGGTCTGCAACCTAAGGCAAGCGGGCCAGATGTGGTTTTGGATAGAAGGGAAGTGTGTTCATCGAGATGAGGAGGCTATGTACCTGTGGCAACGTGTCACTCATGAAACAGAAGAGTGTAGTGATATATTACCTGTAAAGCAATAAGTCTCACAGTACAAGGTACAGTGAGAACCTTGGGGAATTGAGTTGGAAACTAGAGAATCGTGGATATACGTGGTATACTGGCTAGAATAGGATGCGTCCGTCCTTTATATAGACGATTCGATTTCTCAAATGAGCTTGTATCTGAGTTCTGTCGGAAACCCACGCTCTACACTCTCGCCAGTATGCATTTCACATGCAAATTCTATCTCCGGCACAACGCGCCACAAATGGATGAGTGTTTTTGCGCAGTCTAGACAGAGACGCTGTTTTTGCCGCCATGCGCCACAGAGCGCCACATCATTGCAAATGATTCAACCATAACAAAAGTATTATCACATGCGGATTAGAGTTTCAATAGATTCCACATTGAAATTCCACATTGGAACTCTACTGCCATGCAGCGCCACAGAGCGCCGCAGTGTGCCAATATTTAATCTCTTTGTCAGCTTGTCTATGTGCCTTGGCTGTGTGCTTAGCGCTTGGCTTAGAGTGGGTCGGAGCCTTGTTGGCTGCGGACCATGTCGATAAAAAAGCCATACAAAGCTCCACGTCACGATCGCGTCAGCGACAGGGCCGTGTGCAGGGTGCGCTCATTGCAGCAGCCAACGCATCGTCTCAGCCGCAGCAGCAGCATCCACCTCAGCCGTCACTGGCAAGTCTACGTCAACAAGCCACGGCACGGGAGCTGGACGCCTTTTGGACCGCATCTCCACCGCAGCATTCACAAAGAGCGTCTGCCGTCCTCGAATCACTGCGTCCTCTCCGTCACGGGAAATGTCAATGAAGCGACAGGAGTCCTCCTCCCTCGGCGAGGGATCAGGAGTAGCTCGGGTATCCTCTCCCATCCCAGCGATCTTGTAGGTTGGCACTAGACTCGCCAAGACCCGGGAATGTCGCGCGTCGAACAGGTTGTCGTGGATCGGGGCACTTGACCCGCTGTCCGAATCCATCCCGCGCTTCCAGACAATCATCTCGGCACCCCACGCAGCGTGAACGTGTCCGAAACAATGCACGAGCGGCCGCGCGCGCTCCACTGCCGCCAGCAACCCTGCGCACCCGGCATGCGCCCCCATCCCTGACTTGTCACGAACGCCCCTAGGCGGGCCGTGCGTCATGACCACATCCACGGCTCCTACGTCTTGGCACGACGTTGTTGTCGCCGGGGGTATGGCCCACTTGTGAGGGTATGATCAGTCGTACCGGAAACCCCATTTGCCCCCGCGCGGTGTCATTGGGCTCGCAAAAAGCCGGAGACGCACTCCACCGCTCGGGTAGGGCGGCAATACAAAGGTGTGTATTCCTTGCGGGAGGAGAAATATGGCGTTTCGTCGGGCATGGCGGAGGATATCCCACGAGGTCCTCGCGTTGTCATCTTCGTCCGTCTCGATTATGGGTGCCGTCGCATTGTGCTCGTCGTCCTGCTGATGCCGAGCTGGGTGGCTGCTCGCTCGTGTCCACGCCCGATAGCCCTCTCGAGGCCAAAATCATGGTTGCCAGGTATGACCAACTTCAGTGGCGCGTCGATGGCACGAAGCAGGGTCATCGTCCTCTCGAACTCGGCAGGTCGTGAATCGTTGGTGAGGTCGCCACAATGAAGTACCACATCGGCCCTGGGTAGGGACACACCATCAAAGTCGTCGCCATGAGTGTCGGAAAGGATCATCATTCGTATCTTGTGCCGTAGAGAGCCGACATTTCGAGCCGGTGTGTTGAAAGTAGAGAGTCGGCGGAAAGCCGTTCCACAAGTGCGAAAAGGCGAAAATACTCTGTGTCGCATGATGAGAGTCGTGTCGAGGCTTTCCTGAGGATCGGGTCGGATTTTAGGGCTTGATATAGACCGACAGGCCTTTACATCCCAAGACTCTGCCAGCGACACTGCCGCAGGACATGGGAGAGAAATGTAAACCTTCGAAAGCCCAATCTGGCGAGGGTGTGCCTAGTAACACGACAGTCAGCTAGCTCAGACACTAAGCGCTAGGGTCACTTAGGCCTTTCTTTGCCCAAGTCTAGCGCAGAGGACAGCTTTCCTGCAATTTTTTGGGCGAGACTTGGCTCGTTTTTTGAAGTGCAGCCGTCTTGCAGCCGTCTCAAGAGCAAGATCTGAGGTCCTGGTTGTTTGTCTCATGCAGATGGGGATTCGAGGGATTGAAATGTCTGCAAAATGATGTTTTCCTAATACTGTGTGGGTAGTACTGTGTGGTTAGTATGGATGCATGCACGATTATGCGCTTTTTCGGCAGTAATGGGGCTCTGAGCCACAACACTGTACGAAAAGATCGAGCCAGCCATACGCACTGTGCCAATTTTTTTTCGTTTGAGCTCGCACTTTCCACTTTGCATCTCGAGGGTTGCCGCATCACCTGATCAGACAATGAGCATGGTCACGGTGTTTGTTTAGGTCGCTTCCGAAGCACTCGGTGCGGCTGGGAATGCATTCTCCGCCTGCACGAATCAACGCCCCTCTCCTGTCGACACAATCCAACTCTTCCCATCCTCCTGATTCCAATCTCCAGTGCTCATTCGAGGCGAATTGAGAAGCCTTCGTGGCCCGTATTTACGAATTTCAAGCGAGACGGTCGCCCGTCCTGACCGACACCGCTATTCCAACCCCTCAATTTACCATCGCTACGGAGCCTTCTCAGTCAGCTCAACCGTCTTGCATCGTCTTGCTCAAGCTCGACGTCACCATCAGCCCCGTCCTCGACGTCGATCTCGACGTCGATCATGACTTCGACCTCTGCGGGACGCTCGCACGGCTGCTCAGCCAGAACGACGTGGAGAATCTACTCTGGGGATCACACCTGATGGCCACGTACATATGGGAGCAGACGGCCTTGCAAGTAATTTCTGGACCAAGGAATTCTTTCTCGCAGCAGAACATGGAGACCCAGGCCGACTCAGACACCCGTCGTTCACGAACTACCTCAAAGGGGTATTTTTTCTCCCTGAGATCACCGTCGGGGCTGAGAGAGCCAAGACACGTCAGCCTCTTGATTCGAGGCTTTGTCCGCACTTGAGCAGGAAGATGTGACAGTGAGTGCAAAAAGTCAGAGTGCTCACTACGTAGCAAGATTCAGCCATGGTCTCACGACGCCCGGAACACAAGAAAAAGCGCGAAATTGTTGGCAGCCAGCAGGGGCCAGAACAAGACATGACCTACCGCCCCTCGATCTCAAGCAATTTCACAGGCCGAATGCCTTGTGGGCTCCAAAACATCTCGCCAGGATCCAGATGTGCTTTGATGCGTCGAAGACGCGGCAAGTTGTCTCCCCAGTACAAATGCTGCGCCGTCTTGTCGTCTAATTCGGTGTCGATGTAGTTGGAATACATGCCCCAGTCGTCACGCCCCATCCGATTCGTGACTGACTTGCTGAGTCTTTGCATGGCGGGAATCCCTCGCTCGGGGAACTTTGCAGTCGTGTTGACGACCTTGAATTGAAACAAAAGTCCCTTGTGTCGATGCGGAAATGCCGTCGCATGCGAGTCCACGGCAGAAAAGATGGATGCAGGACCACCATGCACCTCGAGCACCACGTACCAGTCTGGCGGAAGAACAGGAGCCGCCAGCTCGGTGAAGATGCTCGACGCCAATGACGCAGCTTCGATGTCGTTCAAAGCACGAGTCATGAGACTGGTGACGTAAAAGTAGAGATGCTGTGAGCAAAAGGTCAGCCTCGAAGACGTCTTTGGATTGACGTGGTGTTGGTGGGCAAACCATGGTCTCGTTCGGGTTCTGTTCCATCGGCTGACCGCCGTCAAAGTACTTCAAGCCGTCCAACCATCCCATGGTACTCGAGTTGAAACGCCGCGGTTTGATCTGGTTGAGGAAGGGCCTGATGATTCGTTCGAGACCATCCTGGTCTCCAAAGTAAGCGCCTTCGATTGAATGGTACTGAGGGCCTAGGATGAGGTAGGAGCTAAGCTCTTTTGGGGCGGAAAGGGCAAAATCTTGAAAGGCTTTGATTCCCTCGGCGGCCTGGGAGGCGTTCCAGGACAATTCAATGGCAAAAGGGCTAACGACGTGGGGCGCCTCAAAAGTGTTGAACTTGAACTCGGCGACGATGCCAAACGATGAGCCGGCGCCACGGATGGCCCAGAAGAGATGTGCGTTGAGCGTTGCCGAGCAGTCAACGATGGAGCTGTTGGCCAGCACCACCTTTGCGCCGACCAGCCAGTCCAGGGTCATACCGCGACTTCGAGACAGGAGCCCCAAGCCGCCATGCAGAGCGTGTCCCCCGATGCCAACACTGCTCCGGCGGTCAGCTGCGAAGATTGACGTGCGAAATTAAAAAGAAAGAAGAGAGAAAAGAGAGAAAAAGGGGGGAAAAAAAGAGAGAGAGAGAGAGAGAAAGAGAGAAAAGAGAGAGTGAGAGAAAAGGAGGGGGGTCTCACCCCGGACACTCGCCATGGGCAATGGCTCTCTGGCCCTGTGCGAATAGCTGCGTCGCAATGTGGCCCAAACGAGCTCCCGGCTGGACAGTGGCAGTGTTGTCACGATGAAGAGTCACGCCGTACAGCTGGTCAAGATCAATGACCAAATGTCCGTCCTCTCCGCCCAGGGACCAGGACCCGTAGCTGTGGCCACCGCTCTTGGCGCTGATGCGCAGCCCATTCTTGACGCCGCACGACACCGAAGCTTGTATCTGCTTGACGGACACGGGGGCAGCGAAGGCGACAGGGCTGTATCGCAGTCGTCGATTGAACGGGTCAGCTTCTCGGCTCCACTCGGTCGAGTTTCTGGCGGCATAACGAATGCCTTGGACGTCGAGACACGACAGCAAGGACGCTTGCTTGGCCGGAGGCGCAAACACCGAGGGCGTCGTCGCTACAGACAGCGACAACGACAGCCCAAGGCAAACGACGGAAGGCCATGTCGGCATGGTGTCCCGATTTTCCGTTTTCGATGGCTAGATCCCAGTCGTCAAATGAACGCGGCGTGGGAGATTATCGGCGACGCGACGCCAAAGCGCTCAAGTGGTGCGCGATTTGCTCGCGCCAAGTGCGACGCGCTGCAGTCCCTCGTTATCTTCCGGTAGGCCGAGACTTGAGCAACGGCCTTCTGGCCCATCCGTTTTTTAAAAATCGGGACATGTCGGATGGCCTCGCGACCCCGATGCATGTCCAATGCGAAAAGAAGCAGAAGCAGATCTGGCATCCCGGCAAGTCACGTGTCGAACCACCACGTCTCGAACGCGGGGGAAGCTCAAAGAGATGCTGCAGCAGAGACGCGTGGGGCCAGAGGCGGACGAGAATACTAATTTCGTCTTTTTTTGCATGCTGGCGCATGCGGCCCCGGCGCTTGCCGGGTTTCCGTGTCGGGCTTGGCTTGGATCTGGATATTGAAGCCAGCAGCCAAACTTGCCGGGATGAAGTCACGTCCACCTTTTTGCGTGCGTGCATGGCATCGGCAACCCGTCTGCGTCCCGCGAAGCCGTGGCTTTTGACCGACTATTTAATCAATGGCCAAGAGTGGATGGACTTGAGTTCTGTACACGGGCAGCATTGCATCTTTCCGCAGTCCTGCCCCCGCCATGACCATGGCTAGATTGGCCCAATTGAGGCAACACTGCTTACCAGGCCGGAGACTCCATCTGGGTCTGGGCGAAAAAGACGAAGGCGACGGATCGGATATCGAATCGCATGTGCTGCTCGCAAACGAAGCCTGTGTCAAGAAATCGCCTCTGTCGTTTTCTAGAGGGTGGTGCATCACTGCCACGGCGACCAACCTCATCGTTCTCATCGTCAACATTTCCCTGCTGCTCGGCTCATCTTTTGCGCCTTGGCAAGAGAAAAACTCGGCCTTGAGAGCCACGTCGGCTTGGTGTGAGTGCGCTCCATTGGCAGACAATTTGATCAGTATCAAATCTGGCCTGACGAACTTTTTGAAAAAAAAAAGCCCCGATACTTGACGATGTCGAGATCCCCCAATTCTCCACATTCATCAACGGAACCTTCATGCCCCTGCCCGAGGTTTCGATTGCTCGCGAGACGCCGAGTGTGGAGAACGACGCGCACTGGGACAGATTCAACAAAATCCTGACGCATGTCGCCACTCGGGAGGACATTATCAGACTGGGCAAAGACCCAGACACGGCGGCCAAGTTTGATGACGAGATTTGGGGATTCGGAGACGACGCGTACATGGTGCAGCTGGACGTGATGCATGTGAGTCTTGTCTTATTAATTCAGCTGGCGACTGACCAGATGGGGCCTGACGTGCGGACGAAAAAAAAAAGCAAATTCACTGCCTCGACGTGCTCCGGAAAGCCGCCTTTGCCGACTACCCCGGCTACTCGCCCGAGCCAGAAGCCCACGACAAGATGTGGTGGATGCACCTCGGGCACTGCACCGACCTAATATTGCAGAACATCCAGTGCAACGCAAACACCGAGGTGCTGACGCTGGCGTGGGTCGAGGGCCGCAGGGCACCGTGGCCCGATTTCAGCATCCAGCGCACGTGTCGCAGCTTCGACACGATTGTCAAGTGGCAGCACGAGAATGCCGTCGACACGGAGAAATTTGACCGCGTCGTGGCCCCCAAGGATGCCTTTGTCTGGCCGGCGCCGTGGACGGCGGACGCCGACTCGGAGCTGGGCGTCAAGCTGGGCCACCACCACGAGCAGGAGGGCATCTGACGGGCCGTCCCGAGGCGGGCAATCTGTCAATGATGCATGAATACTGCGCTGGCGGCAGTAAGTAGGTTGCGATTCTCCGCAGAAAAGGATGGGTGGGGTCGGGATGCAACGTAATCTGGATCGAGTAAAATCTCGCGCCATGGTCAAGTGCATATCGGAGCCATGGAAGGCCGGAGCAATGGAAGGCCGACTATGGTGCAGCATGCAGAGGGAAACGATGTGACAAGATGGCGCCAGCATAGCCATGATGGTGCTTGGTGACACGGGCTATCGGAGCGAAATGGATCCACGTCTCTCCTTCCCGTGTCTCCTCCTGTGATGTACAGAATTGCGCGACCGAGCTGTGATGCTAGTACGGACCCTTATCTTCGGCAATTGAATTCCGTGTCTTTCATCTAGATTTTTTTATTCGTTTATTTTATTTTCTCGAAAAAAAAACATAGCAGTACTTGCAATTTGTCCCACAACACCATGAGGTGGTATTCACATCTTCTCGCATGCCGCAGATGTGATGCGTGCATGTCCGACCACGTCTGTCTCCAGGGATATGTGATGTCTTCCAGCCCAGAATGCATTGCCTGCAAGTCCCCGTCAATCTATCCCTCGCTTCTTGACCCCCCCTCGTCATCTCATATAAAGTACGCCCTCTTGGAAGCTTTTGGTCTTCGTTTAATTGATGCTTTTGAACTACTGCCTTCAACTCATTCCATTCACCCCACACCTCTCCCCTTGAATTATCCAACCATCCTTGTACCAGCATGCATTTCTCCCGCCTCGTCGCCCTCGTGGCAGCAACAGCAACTTTTGTCTCTGGCGCGCCTTCCGCGCCACCCAATGGCCATAATCTCGACAAGAGGCTGGTCAATGACGTAGACTCTGTTAAAAATGCGGAGCCTGACCCAATTGAATACAAATACTATTTGTACGGCAAAGAGGCAGAGTTGGAGGACAAAGACTTGAACAAGAGGCTCCCTGTCGACAACGCCAAACCCGAGCTATCGTCGTTTGGGTACGGTTCCTACCAAATTCATAAAGAGTCTGCAGAGAAAGACTTGAGCAAGAGGTTCCCTGTCGATAATGACCACGTTGAAGACGCCAAGCCCGACTTTTCGTCGTTTGGGTACGGTTCCTACCAAATTCAGAAAGAGTCTGCGGAGAAAGACTTGAGCAAGAGGTCCCTTGTCGACAATGACCACGTCGAAGACGTCAAGCCCAAGCCGTTGGCGTTTGATTACGGTATTTATCATATAGGTGATGAGACTCTGCATACAAAGGCTTGAGCAAGAGGCTATCTGTCGGCAATGCCTAGGCCCAACGAGCCAAAAATGGAAAAGAGCCATTTCAACATGCGCAACAGCGACGCTGCACACATCCAGGTCATCTGATGTTTCTGTTTCTGGTTTAGGGCCAATGCGTGATGATTTTTCAGGCAGAGGTTCGATCATTACTCGGTCGTGGATGGAGGTTATTTCACACTTAGGTAGTTTTTCATGTCTTGGTGGTCATTCACACTATTGGCGGATGATTTGTTTGTTGAATCCTGGTCGGGGTGCGTGGGGGGACTTTTGCTTCTCTTGATAGCAATGTGCCGTGGAAAATGATTTTTGTACCCATGAATTGCTAGTGATTCCGTGGGGATAGGAGAGGAGGATTTCTAGCCTGGCCAGTTCATGTCTGTTAGCTTGCGAATCTACTTATGCGTCCCGTCTTGCATCTTGTGCGTGGAAGCAGCACGAGGCTGACCACACCTTGCGCGCGATTCTCCATTTCTAGTCAGACCTTGGTGATGGTCTTTCTGAGTGGCTCTAATAGAGAAGTGATTCTAATAATGTTACTATGGATACCTATGTCTTTTAATTTCTTGTGATTAAAAAAGCCTATAGCCTACTAAAGTTATTTCTCCTAGGGTGCTTTGTGATCTAAAGATGTTTGCCGTTTCTACTATAGTGCAAGTTATTTATAAATTTAATAAAAAGTACTATCCTTATTAAGCGTGCACGAGACGGCCCTTTCGGTGAAGCTGTCAAACAACAGTCCTTTCGTGCTCTCTAGTTCGCATCGAGGGCACTGCCAGAGTTATTTTCATTCTGTTCGGCATTCTTCAACCTGACAAATCCTCTTGTTCTGATGGCATGTCTTGGCTGATACGTACGCCGTTGCGTGTGTTGCACGCCTGGACAATGGACCCAAATTTGGCATTAGAGTTATGACCTTAGGGCATTAATTTGCACTGGATCAGGGAAGGCTGGTGCCGAGCAAACAAGACACGTTATTCAATGCAGCGGAAAGGGAGAAAAGGACCAATTCGCCAGCTCACATCTATGGTACGCTGCAATTGACTGCCGCGAGGCCTTCGTGAGCAAGAATGAGTCTTTCGGGTGTCTGTTGCAGATGGTGAGCTTTTTCTGTACTTTGATTCCTTGTTATCATGGTCCTAAGACTCACATTGACCCTCATGTTGAATTTTTCTTCCACCATTCTTGGGACGATTTGCCCGATTTCTTGATCACTGTAGTTGAGGTGGGATTTCTTATGCTCAATCAAGGCGAATGCCAAACACGGCTCCAGGAGGCCATCGCGTGTTGGTCTGCACACGGCACAAATGGAGGAGAGCTCAGTCACGAGGTACCGTCATGTCCATAAAAGTTTTTTATTTTTAATTTTTTTTTCTGCTACGGACACATGTCAAATGTATCCGCAGTTTTTTTTGATTCTATGCTATTCTATTCCCTTTTTTTTTTCCGCAAGCGTTCCGAGTCCAGCTCGTAACCCTCGTCTAGCCCCTCTAACCCTCTATTTTTCTAGCCCTGGCCTGGTCTTCTCCTGGTCCAAGTCATCGTCTATGCACCTGTTGAAACTGGCTCATTTTTTGAAGGACCAGAAATGGGTCTCGAGCCGTCCACTCGCGAGTCGTACACTCGCGATTCGCCGCTCGGGTGTTCAGTGTGCCCTTTTCAAGCCTTGGTCATTTTCGAGAGCTTGAACAGAATTGGGTCGGAGTTGGAACTAACTTCCAGGGCCTGCAAGGCCGGCTTTCTGTGGGCCAGCTGTCGATGTCGTGGGCTTCTCAGGTTGGGAATCATGTTCGTTTTTATTGACATTCTTGGAGCTTTTGTCCAAGGGATCCTCTTCCAGTGCCTTTTCCGGTGCCTTTCCCGCTGTCATATCCTGATTGCTTTGGACGGGTTCGTGGACCTCGGGGGCTTCGGATTCTTCGCCTTTCCACAGACCTTCCTCGATTCCACGTGTGTACACGCAGCCCCCGTCGGTTGAGTTCGAAGAGTTCGCAGAGTCAGGCTTGGGCAGCGACTCTGACTTGCTCGGCGACGACGTTGTCACCGGTTCTTCCCTTTTCTCTTCTTTCTTTTTCAGGTCCGGCTTTTCCTCAGTCTTCGCCTTTTCAGCGTTCGGCGTGGTTTTCAATGTTGTGTCTTCATCCGACTTGTCCTTGTCCTCGGAGTCTTCCGCATTCAACGTCTGTTCAGGGTTCGACTTCTTTGCCGTGCATTCTTGCACGACTTCTTTGCACTTTTCTCTTTTATCTGGGCTGACTAGGTCGCAAATGGGTATTGCGATTGTCGTCTGATTTCCGAGCTCATCAACGTTGAGAGCCAAGTCTTCGCCTCGGCTGTTCGATGATGGAACATTGCCACCACCGCTTTGAGTTGCTGGCACGGAAGGCTCCCTCTCCGACTGGCTCGGCACTTTATCGCCTTGGGTTAACTTAGACGTGCCTGAGTTTTGGTTGATTTGAGGCAAGGCCGCGGCGAGGCTGGCAACAAGGGCGAGAACAACGGCGTGCTTCATGATTGCGATGCAAAGGAGCTGGTGGCAGAAATGTCTTGACTGAATTTTTTTTTGGGCTAGGGGTGATAAGTGTGAGATGGGAGGAAGTTGCGAAATTACAATTTGGAGCGGGACGAGCACACATTTAAATACAGGTCAAAGGCGGAAAAGAAAAGACGCAACTTCCGCTAATTACCTGACGCATGAAAGATCTGACCTTTTTCCTCCGTTGCCGTGTCTGACTGATCTTTTGAGGCGAAGGAAAGAAAAAGATAAAAAAAAAAGGAAAGATGGAAGAAGTCAGGAAAAATCCAGTCTTTTGACTCCACAGCGTCTCGTCTATATATTATTATCTTTCTTTCCGGAATTCAATCGAACGATTTGAAATAGATGAGCTCGGCGTGGAAAGTGCACAAAGGTTGGCGCTGTCTGAGTCAGGGAGAAGGCCGCGAACCACTATTACCGAGTCGCACGTGGCGGATCACGGAAGGAAAAAAGGAAGAGGAGGAAGAGAAAAAAAAGATTCGAGTCTGTCGGCTCCACGATGTATCATCTATGCAGGGCAATCTACGTCGTCGCCATGATGCATAAAAGTAAGTTGGCATGATAAAGAGCAGATAGATTGCGTCCTCGGGCATGAGCATGAACGCTTCGGTGCCAATCATGCGGCGTGATTTGATCCGGATGCGCGAATCATGGCCATGGCTTTTATCCCAAACGCCAAGACGAGTCAATACCGAGCGTGCCGGGCATGACTCGGGCGGGGAAAGGGAAGATTTGGCGATTCAATTTTCCATCTCTGCCGAGTGCGCATTGCTTGATTCGCCATGTTCAAGACGCCAGAACCTGTCTTTTGCCTTTTTTTCTTCCCTTGAAAGTACTGTATTCATGCATCGTCAGTTGAAACGCGTACATTCGAGCATGGGACCTCCCTGGCCGCCATATATCCTGCTCCATGCAAAAATAGTCCTATCGCCTAGATGGCCGTGATCATCACTTTCGATTTTTCAGACAGTCATGCCAGATTTTTTTCCGTGTCGCTCATCATCTTTTGCTGCCAGCAGCAGCTCCGAGTCGCGCCACGTGCCGCGAGTAATGCCTCGCAAGCCGGCCGCCGTCCAAGCCACAGACACTGGAATCGTGGAACCGACACAAGCGGGCGAGTCAGGATTCCGCGTCCCAGACAAACCGGGCGACTGCACGAGTCGGCTCAATCCGACGTGGCTCGTCTGTCGTCTTATGCTGTCCCGTCTTTCTGCCCGTCTTGACTTGATGGAGCGTGGGTATTCTATCGCATGAATTCATCTCTAGACAGGATTCTTAGGCGTGACTGGCTTAGATCAGGTCTGGGTCTGTGCAGCTGTGTTAATATGATGAATGAAAAAGAAAAAGACGGAGAGAAAAAAAAGAGAGAGAGAGGATAAAAACGCGGCATTGTTATGCCTAGCCTAATCATGCCACCAAATGAGTCTGCCACGCATCTAGCCCGCATCCAATTCATGCGTTTCCGCAGGCGCTTCGGCTTCTCCAAGTCCTGCATAACAAAAGTAATGCATACCTTGGCAGAAGATATGCCATGACGAGCCGCACCGACGGTTCCGGTGTCTGTTGAAACCCGCTACGAGTTTTTCATGCAGTGCTTGTCGCAGTTTGAACCCCCATCGTATCTTCGCAGCCGTTTTGCCGGCATCCGATTCGTCAATTTTAGCTGCTTGGCGATGCCCGTTGCTTCGTCCTTGAAATCGCCCGCCTTGCCTATATTCGCCGGCGCTGCTTTATGCGCGACCACAGGATGGCATCGCCGTGTCTCTGAAAACGCCCGTCAACCCAAAATGCGCTTGCTTCTTTGCATCCCTCATTTTGTTTTCTGCGTGTTGCAAGGACCCTTGCGGCCATCGACTTTGCCTCAGCGCCCGCATACCCGTCGTGGACGGGCAAAGGAGAACAACGGGCGGTCTGGCCTCGAGAGACGGAAGTATGACATGGTCAAGATGGGTCATGGTGGAACAAGGTACAATTACTCACATGCTACGTAGATGCACCTGCAAGTGTATGGCCGTAGCTTGTACACTCCGAAAACCTTGAACAGTACAAACAGAACGTGGCCACATGACAGTCGTGGTAATAGCATCTCGCATGGCTTTGAGGAACATGTCTGAAAATTGATTAAAATGAATAAATAATTAAAAATTAGATAAATAAAATAGCAGTCTAAGTGCCAGATGCATTGCACAGCTTGTGGTGCCATTGTGGCATGGAAACCGGAGAGCATACCATGCCATCTCGGATCGGAGCTGCCTCAAAGCTTGGCAATAGAGGATGCAGTTAACGACAAACTCGTCTTCAGTGCCTAGACTGGTACCTACTAGACAAGACGACATCTCCAGACGAAGTGTGCAGACGGAATGTGACAAAGGGGGGG
>JMQE01001288.1:0-26113 GCA_000731825.1 Hypocrella siamensis | reverse complement strand
CCCCCCTCCCCCTCGCGGAACACGTTCTCGCAGTGTGAACGGTCATTACGGCGAGGATTTACTGCTTGAACGGCTTCGGACCGACCATGAGCTCAGGCCTGACGAGAGAGTCAAACTCGTCAGAGTTGAGGGCCTGGAGCTCCATGGCGCTGTCTTTGAGGGTGAGACCCTTCTTGTGGGCATTCTTGGCCACTTTGGAGGCCATGTCGTAGCCAATCTTGGGGTTGAGACAAGTGACGAGCATGAGACTGTGGTTGAGATGTGTGAGCATGTGAGTACTCGGGGATATTGTGTGTGTGAAGGAAGGAAGGAAGGAAGGGAGGGGGGAAGGGGGCTAAGGGATTGCGGAACAAAGGCTGTCAAATGTACTGGTGAGGCTTGGTGGAAACGTACGACTCCTTCATGATCTGAGCAATCTTGTCCTCGTTGGCCTGCAAGCCAGCGACCAAATTCTTCTCAAAAGAGTGCATTCCGTCTGTCAAAAGACGAGAGCTGTGCAAGAGATTACGGATGATAAGGGGCTTGTAGACGTTGAGCTCGAACTGGCCGTTCATGCCGCCAATCGTCGTGGCGACGTGGTTGCCCATGACCTGGGCGCAAATCATGGTGAGGGCCTCGCACTGCGTGGGGTTGACTTTGCCGGGCATGATACTGCTGCCGGGCTCGTTCTCGGGGAGAGCCAGCTCCCCTAGACCGCATCGGGGACCGCTGCCCAGATAACGAATGTCCTGGGCGATTTTGGTGAGGGAAGTGGCGAGGGTGTTGAGACATCCGTGGGCCTGGACAATGGCGTCGTGGGCGGCGAGAGCCTCGAATTTATTGGGGGCAGTCTTGAACTCGGTGCCGGTCATGTTGGTAACCTCCTGGGCGATGGCCTCGGCGAAGCCTTCGAAGGTGTTGATGCCAGTGCCAACAGCGGTGCCGCCTTGGGCCAGCAGGCGCAAGTTCGGCAGAGAGCTCTCGACGCGCTGGATGCCAAAGTCGAGCTGGGCGACGTAGCCTGAGAACTCCTGAGCCAGAGTCAGAGGGGTCGCATCCTGCAGGTGGGTGCGTCCGATCTTGATGATCTTCTTGGCCTCAAAGTCATCGACCTTGGCCTGTAGCGCGGCACGGAGGCTCCGCAGGGAAGGGAGCAGCTCACTCTCCAGCTCGAGAACGGCGGCGATGTGCATGACGGTGGGGAAGGTGTCGTTTGAGGAGGCGCTGCGGTTGACGTGGTCGTTTGGGTGGACGGGCTTCTTGCTGCCCATCTGCCCGCCGAGGATCTCGATGGCTCGGTTGGAGATGACCTCGTTGGCGTTCATGTTGGATTGGGTTCCGGAGCCCGTCTGCCAGACGACAAGGGGGAAGTGATCCATGAGCTTGCCATCGGCAACCTCCTTGGCGGCCTGCTGAATGGCCTGGCCGATCTTGGCATCTGCGACGTCGAGTGGCAGAAACCAAGTGAAAGGTCAGCCCATGTCAGGTCTGGGTCTATGTGCGAAAGACAATCTCACCGAGGCCGAATCGCATGTTCACAGTAGCAGCAGCTCCCTTCAAGATGCCAAAGGCCTTGACAATGGGAGGAGGCATGCGGTCCTGAGGCTGGTTGATGCGGAAATTCTCGAGAGATCTTTCCGTCTGAGCGCCCCAATATTTGTCCGCGGGGACCTGGATTTCGCCAAAGGCGTCGCTTTCGGATCGAGTCGCTGAGGGAGCCATGTTGCGAGCGCTGCTGTGAATGCTTCTTGTGCCACCAGACAGGCTTTGGCGAGGACCAGAAATCCGCCGCGGCACTTGCGGTTGCGGGGTCCTGGCGACTATGGCAGCTGATCGCCCGACAGCCGGGACAGATGTTTTGACCAGGCCGGAAGCCAGCGCTCTAGTCGATGCGGATCGCAACATGGTGGCGCCTATGTTGGTTTTGATTTTTTTTTTTTTTGGACCTTGTGCTGACCTTTTCCCTTCGAGCGGGCGAAAGGGGGAAAAGAAATATTAAAGGAAAAAAAATCCAAAAGAAGAAAAACAGACAAAAGGAAAAGCAGAAGAATCAATGCAATTGTACAATGCTCGCTTCCTCACCGATGCATTCGTGTCGTTGCGGAAGGAGAGAAAACAAGAAATTTGTTGGGAGGCAAGTATAGAAAAAAGTAATTCCGGTTTTTTCCTTCAAAGCGGCTGTCGGGAGGAATCGAAACGCACGCAGTACGATACGTACATATCTACATATGTACGTACTCTCCTAGGCATTGAGTCCCGAGGCCCGCAAACTTATCGGGTGCCTTGCCCTGGCATGCACCTTTCGAACGAGTGACAGTTTAATCGGGCCCGGCAGAAGCTAGACAATAAACAGGTCAGATAGAGTCTGGCTGCGGCCGCAAGGCCGAAAACAATGCCATCAAATCCAGCGTCCAACGCACAGTTTTTCGAAATGCCTAACCAGCGAGATACTTTTGATTGGTCTTGATCCCTCACCACAGGACGGTCGATTCGCTGAAAAGGGCTCTGTCCAGCCCGGTTCAGCTATTCACTTCCCAGCCACGTGAGAGGCCTTGTTAAGAAAGCCACGAAGTGGCTCCAGCCAGCAGTGGAGAGGTGAGGCGTGGGAGAGGGTAAGGGGAGTTGGGCGGAGTCATCACGTGATAAGTCATATTACTTCCTACTGCCTTTGTCTTCAAGAGCTCCTAGCGGAAAAACATTGAGCCGTAGGGCACGAAACCTTGGCCACCCGTGCAGTTTTAACGGGAGAAAAAAATGTGTGACCCAGTCTCTTGCCTCCAAGATCCGCAGGACAACCATTCAATCCAGCGTCTTCATCATCGCCGACGCCAACAGCCGACAATATGGCCCGAGGAATGTAAGTTTTGGTTGACGGTTACCCGTGAGATCATGATGGGTCTATTTATGACAGACATGTTGCTTGTTTGGGCCAATGATACTATTCGCACTCTTCTCGACAAACCCTCCCTCCTCACATGTCTCTAAGAATCGGATAATTGGATTTTGTCAACCTTTGAACATTGTCACTAATCGCCAACATTATATAGCAAGAAGCACCAGAAGCGCCTCAGCGCCCCCTCGCACTGGTTGCTCGACAAACTTTCCGGTGTCTACGCCCCCAAGCCCTCGGCCGGTCCTCACAAGCTTCGAGACTGCTTGCCATTGATCGTATTTATTCGCAATCGTCTTAAATACGCACTCAACTATCGCGAGACCAAGGCCATTCTCATGCAGCGTCTGGTCAAAGTCGACGGTAAAGTGCGCACCGACATGACCTATCCCGCTGGATTCATGGACGTCATCAGCATCGAAAAAACCGGCGAGAACTTCCGTCTCATCTACGACACCAAAGGTCGCTTCACCGTCCACCGAATCCAAACCGAAGAGGCCGAATACAAATTGGGCAAGGTCAAGCGAGTTCAGCTTGGTCGTGGTGGAATCCCATTCTTGGTCACGCACGATGCGAGAACGTAAGTTGTTCTGTCAGACATCATTCAGCCGTTGGATCAAGCTTTGGTCGATTCTATGCCTCCTACACGTCGGTCCCTTGCAACGGGTCGATTGTCTGGCACCAGATCTGTTTGAGCGCAGAGAAAGAACCTGCGCCGTCAACGGCTGTAACGTTTTTTTTTTTGAACGCAAATATTGTGAAGGAAACTCTTTTCTTTGGGCTAACCAAACTTGCCATTTCCTTTCTAGCATTCGCTACCCTGATCCCTTGATCAAGGTCAACGACACTGTGAAGATTGATCTTGCCACTGGCAAGATCACCGACTTCATCAAGTTCGACACGGGCGCCGTCGCCATGGTTACCGGTGGTCGCAACATGGGTCGTGTCGGTGTTATTACTCACCGAGAGCGTCACGATGGTGGTTTCAACATTGTCCACATCAAAGATGCCATTGATAACAGTTTCGCCACCCGAGAGAGCAACGTGTTTGTCATTGGACAGGACAAACCCTGGATTTCCTTGCCCAAGGGCAAGGGCGTCAAACTCACTATTGCCGAGGAGCGTGATCGCCGCCGTGCATATGCTCAGGCGCACTAAAGTTCTGATGTAACCCTAAGATACATTATCTTACACCGCGCTGAGATCTGGGTGAACATGAGGTCGTCAACGGAACACATTGAATTAAAGCCCCTCGCTGGACATGTGAACTGGGTCTCTGATTCAATTGACTCAACGAACATCGCTCTACCTTTCCGGCGTCCATGGAGTCTTCGGTAGAGATCTAGCTAGTCTGATATGATGACTGCGGTAGGGAACCCCCCTGATCAAGCCGAACAATCGTGCCATAATGGTTCATTCAAGCATCTTCTGCAGTCTTATGTAATCTTTCCGAAAACTGGATGCAAAATCTGCTCTCATGGTGTTTGTTGAAACATCCAGTCCCTGACTTCAGCCACAATGCGTCTCAAAGTCTTCCAACCACGAAAAGATGTCCAAGTTGATAGCCCATGGTACCCCTCGAGTCACGAGCTGGTTCATTTGCGAACAAGCACTATAGGAGTTGCATATGCATGTGACACTCCCACCTTTTTTTTCGCTCCTACGGCAGGTCCCGTCAGAACGCAGTCAATAATTGCCCTCTTTCTAAGAGCGAAGATCATTATCTGCGAAAGATGCTCAGCTGAGAGTAGGACAAGGCCTCTCTCTATACGTCGCACGATGATTGTTCGTCAAGTCACAGAATGACAAGTGAGAAACAAGTCGGGATTTACCGCGCGTAGACAACAGGAGGAAATTTGATTCCGCCAACTCTTCCTTTCTTCTTTGCTAGAGACGTATTCAAAATGGGTGTTGCCAGCCAACGCTGCAATCTGTGGTTTTCCAAGCTGCACCTAAATATCAGGGCTGTACGCTTGTGACATGCTGACGAACTCTGTTCGAGCCACATTATGTGATGAAAGGACTATCTCGAGTCTTTCCCTCTTTAGCTCTGGCAATATTATTCGAAACATGTTGGAGAGGACAGAAAGAAAAAAAAGTTGCAAAAGCCATACTTAACTCTCTCAGCGCCGTCACGTGGGAGGCCGACTTGTCAAACAGCCACGCACGCACACAGACAGCAAAGCGCACAGCCACATGAGCAAGCAAAAATGTATGCCGTCATCTCGCCCGCCAAACACCCTACGCACCGAAACCCCAGGAAAGAAAAAAAGATAGAGCAAAGAGACAACCCCAGTCATTCCTCTCATCATCGAAACGGTAAAAGCGACGAGTTACTCGCACGGGACTCGACGAATCAAAAGCCAGACGAACCCTCTTCGTGCGCGGCGACAGTCATGCCTGCCAAAAACCCAATCAACTGGCGGCTCTGGACCAAAGTTCTTGTTGGGTAAGCAGACTCCCCACCCTGCCTCGATTACCTTGAGAAAGAATGAAGGAGATACTGAACTCTTCTCTTTTACGTTCTCCTTTAGCGGCGCAGCAATTAGTATCGGCGGTCCGTATTTTACGATGCGCCTCACCCCAACGGAAGAAGAGCTCCGATCAAGATATAATCCCGACCTGTTGAAGAAGAGCATCGAGGGCCAGGCGGAGCGGGAACAAGAGTTTGATGAGTTCGTGACGAGGTTGAAGGATTATTCGAGGTCGGATAAGCCAAGTACGTCACCTTTTGAGCACCCTGATTCACAAGGTAATGAGAGTGAAGGAGAATTTGCATCGTGGCTAATTGGCGGGTCACCTTGGCCCTCATTTTGCTAGTCTGGATCGTGGTCAAGGAAGAGGAGGAAAGACGGAAAAAGGCAGTGCTGAGTGCGGCAAAGGTTTCCCAGAGGGAGGCGGATGCGCAGAGGGAAGAGATGCGTCGGGAAGCAGGGTTGACTTCGAAGTGAGGATAAATGGACAGTAACTTTGGTCTTGTTACGCTCTATTGTGATTGAAATACTTGAGGAGTAATGTGTTTGTCGTTGGCAATGGATGCTTCTGTCTTTCTTTGGCTTCGTTGGTTTCTCGCTACGGTCCGAACAATTGGACATGTGGCCCGTCGAGTTGCCTTGGCCCAGGAGAAATGGATTTGAGGCGATCTCGAACAAAGCTGGGGTTAGCGCACGGAAGTGCGTTGGCGAGAAATGTATGTACGTTTACATGTATAACAATTACAGGCGTTTTGAAGTTTCATTTGGAATACCGGTTTTTTCGCACCTGAAGTCGCGAAATGGTGTGAGAAAAAAAGACGTTTCCTCAATAGTGCCCCAACTTCAATCAATTGGCCAAAGCGTCTTGTTTTCCGTACTGACATTTCCGTTACACGTGCGTCGGGGACGGCCTGGAGACCCGGCCTGCAAACCATATGCGGATAAGAAGGATAAAAGTTGCCCGACCGGAGCACACCAAAGAAAGCATGGCAGCCAGCAAGCCACGCCGACTGTTAAGGTGGGTTGCTCCTTAGCGTCCATGACCAAAGTGATGAGCTACCTTATTGACACGCTTAGTCCCTTCTTTTAATCGTTGGAATCTGGGATGCGTGACACCGTTTTCCATCGGCTCGACGAATTCGATTGCATGCTTGATGCATAGCCATGTCATCTGGACATTTTGTTATGAGGTCCTTGAACGAATTAAGAGCGACTCTGGGATGGCCAATCCATGCCGTTGACCTCTTGATCTTTATTCAAACTGTCCATCTAGACGGGAAGAGTTTCTTGGTACTCAAGCAGGCAGGAACAAGCAGGAGGACTTCATGAGCAGATGCTCCATCACGTGGTTTTCCACAGTTGGTCACCGGTGCCATGAAAGCTAAAGGCAGACTTGACAGATGGCGACCTGGATATCTGCATTCTCGTTCACATACAATAGTAGGTGGCAGGCCACTTGATAGGCTAGCGCCGCAAGTGCGTCCCATAGCGTGCGACACTGACATGCCATACATAAATATGTCGACAAAAATGAGCCGGATACCTTTGGTTGAACAAATATTCTTGAACGACTCAACGCGGGGCGAGTTGAGGCTAAAGATGGAGGAAAGAGGACCAACCTCAGCGTGTCGACCAAGATGGATGGGTCTCGGTCGCCTGCTCTTCGAAGAAGGTGTCCGTCTCAGCCTATGGTGGATGGATGGGCAGTGGTGGTGGTGGTGGTGGTGGTGGTGTGGTTATGTGGTGGTGATAGAGATAGGGGGGGGTGGGGGTTCCATTCGGTCTCAAATGGCCATTACACACCCCTGCGAATGCCAGCCGCGCTGGAAACGCGGGCGTGCGCATGAACACTACATCACTATACATGCAAATGTACATACCACGCTGGTGGGTGGTTCCTTTGCTTCGAAACCAGCTGCGTCATGCATGATGCGTGATACGTGCTGCGCAATGCCTCGTCTGAAGGTCGTCAGCGTCGAGCTCCCAGTAGCCTGCAGGATTATTCCCTAACTTGTCCCGTACCTGCTCTTCTCGTCAGTGGCGTCCGGCACAGGCGCAGCCGTGTGGCTTCTTGGCAGTTTGCCGAAGCTATCAGACGCATCCTCGGCAAGGTCGTCTCCACACCTCAGGCTTAGTTCAGAGCCCGCAATGTTTGCCTCTTCCTCTCCGTACTCACAAACGCAATTGGGTATCATCTTCTCCTATCCCCTCTGTTGGCTGCTAGAGCGTAAAGCTGGTGGCCGACCGTTTCTCGGGGGGATACGTAACTCCTCGCTACGTGGAATGCACCTTATCAGTCAACAACGCTAATGGCGAGGCACGGGCCCTTTGTCTCTACTATTCAAGCAGGATGGTGTCAAATCCAGCTCGCAAAGGATGCTGCTCATCATCGCGCCCTGAGGCTCCGACCCGCAAACTTGCCTGCCATGTCTTGGGTCTGCAAACAAGTTGCCTTCCTCGGAGCGTCATGGCTTTTGCCACAATAGTCCGGGAGACTCCCCCGGGTCAAAATTGACGCCATCTCACGAGACAGCGTTGCTTTCAGATGGGCTGCCTCTTTTACTCGGTACAACAAGATAATCTGAAGGCTGATATGTGATATGCTACCTACTATAGCTGTCGCGTCTCGGGGATTTCAGAAAGTGTGGTAGTGCGCTACCAAACACGTCCGCGTGGACCACATCACATCCGAAGGCCTCGGCACTAAAGCATACAAACATACAATGCTGGTCTGCAGCGCCTCCCTTGCTTCCTATCTCCTTGGGTGCCTTCGAGGCAGTGGCTGGAGGGACACCAAGCACACAGTCGACCAATTGTCTAGGCTCGGCAAACTCCCAAAAAGGTTCAAGCTGGATCTCTGTTTTGTCTCGGCTCGCTCTTGGCGCTAGAGATCCACCCACGCTCCTTCCCCGGCGCCCCCCCTGCCGATTCCATGATCCCTGCTCATGCGCGTGGTGGTGCGCCTCTTCAAGAAGCTTAATTTCGCTGCTCTCGACCGGCATGGGGTTTCGACGTCCGCCGTGGGCACCTTCCCGTTTATGAGTCGAGGGTCCGTGTTCGATTGACGGCGGGCGATTAGACTACTACGCCCGTTATCATGTCTCGCTCCTGCTGTCCGTTTTCCTGCCGGAAGGGGCTTATAAGCCTTAGCTCCTGTCTCTTCCTTCTCATCTTTTGTTTCAGCCAGCCGGCTCTGCCTTATTCATCCCGTACACAGATGCCTTCTAGTGGTCGCAGCACCAGACCAGCTCGACCACGATGGGCTTCAAAGACTCTTTCAAACTTGAGCCCACCGCCTCCGGGACCACCGTCAGGACGGCTAGCAACGATGCCTTGCCGAATCCCGAGGGTAACGATCGCGAGCTACGTCGCTTCAGACGTCAGCATCAATGGGATCCGTTTCTAGAAATCGACAAGCTCGACAACATCGACGACGCCCTGGCGTCTGGCAATCCCGACAAGGAGACTGCCATTGACGAGTCCCTGCTTCAAGAGGATTCTCCCTACCCAGAAGTCCGAAACTCAGTCAGTTCACTCTGCTTCTCTCCTCGAGACTTGAAAAGTGATGGGAGCTTATGCCCGGCGTCTAGGTGCCTCCCACTGATAATGACATTCCTGTCAACACTCTTCGCGCTTGGTCGATTGGAGCTTTTCTCTGCACCATTGTTGCGGCATGCAATGTGTTGCTCAGTCTAAGGCGAACACCCATTTCGATTTCAGCCACGGTTGTCCAGCTCATCGCCTATCCGTGAGTCGTCCGACACATTTTTTGGATCACAGATGAAGAAATTACGGGATCTGATTCGCACATGACCAGGATGGGCTGTGCTTGGGCCAATTTTATGCCATGCAGATCCTTCAAAGTGCTCGGCCGCACCATTGAGACCAATCCAGGTCCTTTCAATGTCAAAGAGCATACCATAATCACCATGATGACTGCCGCCGGAAGTTCTCTCAGCTACGCTATTGATATTCTCCTCGCCCAAGAGATCTTCTACATGCAGGAGTTCAAGTAAGCTCAGATCGCAAAACCTCGTGACGGTATCTCTGGTGCTGACAGTCACGCCTTAGGTGGGGGTTTCAGTTACTTCTCATGATCTCGACGCAGGCCATGGGCTTCGGCGTAGCGGGTGTTGCTCGACGATTCCTCATCTGGCCCTCGTCGATGGTGTGGCCTGCTACCCTCATCACCTGCACGGTGATGTACTCCCTTCACGACCATCGTGCATCAGAACCATCGGCAACGAACGGGTGGAAAATGAGCCGGTATACCTTCTTTCTGATTATTGCCGGCAGTACCTTTATCTGGGAATGGTTTCCTCTGGTCATTGCTCCATTCCTGAGTTACTTTATGTGGCCTACCTGGATAGCCCCTTCCAACGTGGTTGTGAACCAGATTTTCGGAGGCAATTCTGGCTTTGGTCTGATGCCCATGTCTTTCGACTGGTCCACCGTGACGGCATTTCTTTCTTCGCCTCTTCAAACACCCGCATTTGCCATCTTCAACGTCTTCGCAGGTATCTGCGTAATAACCATTGGCGCCGCTGGCCTTGCCTTTGCGGGCCCCGAGTATTACCGATACCTGCCCATCAGTGCCAACCAAAACTTTGACCGGTTTGCGAGTCCCTACAACGTTTCAAAGATCCTGGCGTCTGATTTCACCTTCAACGAAACCGCGTACAAGACCTATTCTCCGATTCTCCTCGGCCCTACGTTCTCACTGTCATACGGCATGGGCTTCGCTGGCCTTGTCGCCACCATCATGCACGTTGCTTTGTTTTACGGGAAAGACGTCTGGAACCGTGCCAAGAATTCGCAATATGATGAGCCCGACGTCCATATGAAGCTCATGCGCAGATACAGAGAGGCTCCTGAATGGTGGTTCTCAGCCATCTTCTTGGTCAGCTTCGCGTTTGGTATGATAGCCTGCCAGGTGTGGCCGACCCATCTGCCTTGGTGGGCCTACATAGTCTGTATCCTGATTGGCGTCGTCTTGTTTGTCCCCGTCGGCATGGTCCAGGCCATTACCAACCAGCAGACTGGGTTGAATCTCATCACCGAGATGGCTGTCGGCTACATGCTGCCCGGTCGCCCTGTTGCCATGATGCTTTTCAAGAGCTATGGTTACATGCTGTCCTACAACGGCCTGAACTACATCTCAGACATGAAAATCGGTCACTACATGAAGATTCCGCCCAGAAGCATGTTCGCGGCTCAAGCATTTGCCGTGATTTGGTTGTCATTTGTTCAGATTGCTACGTACAATTTCCTTCTTGGACATGTCCATGGAATTTGCACTCCGAATCAATCTCAGGGTCTCACTTGCCCCAACGCCCGCACATTTTACAACGCGAGTGTCATATGGGGTGTCATAGGACCCAAGAAGGTTTTCGGCGCCGGTGGAATGTGAGAAGTCCCCCTCCTTGTCGTGATGCTCAGCCAACGAAGACTAACGTCCTCGCGCAGTTATTCTTGGACGAACTGGTTCTGGCTGATTGGCTTCCTTGCTCCGGTCATGCAGTTCTTCGTCGCCCGCAGATATCCGCGAAGCTTCATGCGCTACCTCATCACACCCGCTGTGTTTGGTGCCGCCGGGATGATCCCCCCTGCGACGCTCTACTTTCTCTTCCAGTGGGTCATTGTCGGCCTGGCATTCAACCTCGTCATCCGCAGAATGTTTTTTGGCTGGTGGAGTCGCTACACATACACCTTGTCCGGCGCCCTCGACATTGGTACCGCCCTTTGCACCGTCATCTCTGCTCTCGGTCTCGGACTCAGCGAGACTAGGTTTCCCGATTGGTGGGGGACTTTGGTCTGGCAGAATACTTTGGACTACAACAGCATGGCCGTCACCAAGGAGTTCATTACAAACGTAACACAACCTCTTGGTCCAGAGAGCTGGTGAGCGCCGAAAGAGAGCGGGGTGGGAGATAAAACTTATCTTTTTCTTCTTCCTGTTTCGATTCCATGAGTTTTTTGTAAAATACTAGATACCCAGCAGCAGTGCACGTGTAAGCAAGAGTGCTTGATCATGGTACAACTTGAGTTCAGACACAGAGTTGCGATTTGCAAATCTTGTGTCGGAGCTCAGCATGAGAATTGAAATACCATGGCTCTTTATGAGAATTCATCGGCGCCTCGGTGTGAATGTACTTATGGATGAGGCGTCGTTTGAAGCGATCACCTCAGATAGCTTCCTGCCTACTCGGTAGTTAACCTGCATGTGGGACCGGACGTGACGTGAGGAATACCGTAGGCGGAAGTCGAACTGGAGCGGGGCCAGCCACTCGGCGAATACATAATCCACAGGCGAAAAATCTCTTGGCACGCACAAAACCATCTCCCACTTTACTTCATCGCAAGTGCCTCTGTCGTCAGCGACGCATCAGCTTCTTGACGCAACCGCTCAATTCATCCTTGGTACGCAGAGAATCCGTAAATGCAGCGATACTTGCTTGATGCGTCTCGGACATCGTTCGAAATCAGAAACGGCGCTCCGAGACTAGTTCTCTCGATTATGGATCCGAGTGCAATGGAGCTAACAGTGTGGCAGGCGATTTTATAGCTCTATTCCATTCCCTTCCAAGATGGCCGACATTCAAGAGCGCCTCAAGAAGCTCGGGGCCAGTGCACGAACAGGCGAGTACAAGCATCGCCAGAGATCCCAGCACGATGTGAAGGGAGTAGATGATTTCTCACTAACACCATCCAGGGTATGTCTTGACAGCATATGCGTCCGGCGAACACTTGCAGCGCGGCTACCACCCCCCCCCTCGACCGGTGTTGACAGTTTGTAGAAGAGGCTGACTGACCATTGATCTCTCTTCTGGTGTTCAATAGTGGCAAGGGTACCCCTCGCAGAAAGGTCAAGCGTGCGCCTGCCCGATCCGGCGCCGACGACAAGAAACTGCAAGCTGTCTTGAAAAAGATGAACACGCAGCCTATTCAGGCCATTGAGGAAGTTAACATGTTCAAGTCTGACGGCAACGTCATTCACTTTTCTGCTCCCAAGGGTACGTGTATACCGCCTTGCGCAAATGCGACGCATGTCCGGCGTAGAGAAACGAATGTCGCTAACGCACATCCCATGTCGCTTCCAGTGCACGCCGCTGTTCCCTCAAACACCTTCGCAATCTACGGCAACGGTGAGGACAAGGATCTCACTGAGCTCGTTCCTGGCATCTTGAACCAGCTGGGCCCCGACTCCCTCGCCTCCCTTCGCAAGCTCGCCGAGAGCTACCAGATGCAGAAGGGTGAAAAAGACGATGACGAGATCCCCGACCTAGTCGAGGGCGAGAACTTTGAGAACAAGGTTGAGTAAAATTCGTAGCAAACTCATTCGTCCTCCTTCGGGAGGCCAGTTATTCCACGACGAACGGAATAGGGCAGGCGAGGGGTATTTCATTTAGTTCCAGAGGCTTGGCGACTTGGTGGGAGGAACAAGATCAAACTCGGGCTTGCTTTGGAGTCAATGACTAAATAGACGGTCTTGCGGGGTCCCATTCTCGACGATACGATGCGTGCTTGCTACCTGTGGTCGCAGTACCGCCGAACACTGATTATCTGGCTTGACACAGGATTGAAGCTACCGTCATTTTCTTTGATTCAGAGCACTCTTTGTCTACACTGTTGTATACGAAGTCGGGACTGTGGCACGAAAAGAGTCAAAGCGAATAGAAGTCTTCTTTTTTTTTTTCTCCTCGCTCGGAGGCTGCAAAAAAAAAAACAGAATCGTGAGCAAAGTCGGTCTTTTAGATGATTCAGGGTCTTCGCACAAAACCTGAGAATCGCTAGTGAGGAAGGAAGCACCGAGCACTCCCCGTAGTGATATGCCCAAAACCTCTCACATGGCCACCTCGGCGTCGGTCAATGGCTATCTTGTATTGAGAAACTCGAATCGCCCACGTTACATGTCCAGCCAACGAGGGCAGAATTGCGGACGTCCAGTTTGACTTGGTGTCGGTCTGACAAGAGATGAGCGTCCTTTACCTGTTGGTACGTCTGCCTGTTCAAAGTGGCTCGAATGCCATTACGACCACCGTCCAAGAAGCTGGACACTTCCCTGGCAGCCTTCCACATGAGTCTCCTCGACATTTTGCTGGCCCCTTTCTCATCGGACGGCCTCCTGCCCTGGAGGACGCCGCCCAGGATCGTTTCCTCTACGGCCCCGAGCGTCCACGCCGCAGCGAGATTGCTCGGTGCCATGCCGTCAGCGCGGCTCCGAACAGACGCGCGCGAGAAGCCAAAGTCGTCGTCAGTCACTTCCACTGCCAACAGCTTAAACCTGTAACCCCCCGGCCAGCTGCGCCGAGCCAATGGTTCGAAGCGGTCCGAAAATGCCCTCCGGCAAGCCACGGCCGAGAACTGAGACCTTGGCAGTATCAGAGTCTCAATGTACGCGTTGGATGGGTCGATCAGCAGCGAGGCGAGTGACGAGAGCAGAGACGTGCACTGCCTCGAGGCGATCTTGTCCGAGCACGACTTGGACAGGCTCGGCGGCGCGTCGCCGCGGGCCGGTTTCCGTCGGACGATTCCCAGCCTCGAAAAGTACGCCCGGCCTGGCAGCTGCTGGGCAGCTTCGGCGGAAGCGGGAGGCGATTCCGGGACGTGCCACGGCGACACGTCGTCTTGCGCCGCCATGACTAGCTCCATGCTCGCATCTCCGCCTGTGGCAGATTGGTGAGAAAAGAGAAACCAAGCCACCTTTCCCCTTTTTTTCCCTCGCCCTCAATCAGCCCTTGTTGTCATGTTCCCCCGACTTACAAGGTGCTTCGGAGCAGTACATGTGCAGCCTGACGCCGTCCTTGATGCAAAACGGTCGAGAGCCCGACGATTCTTGGACAAAGTCGCTCGGCTGGCCCTGCTGCACGTTTCGGCACTCGTCCAGGAGGAAGCGGTTGAAGCTTCGCATGGCGAGGACCTCGGCGTGCCAATCGTGCAGGACATTTCCATCTGCGCCGTCTAGTTTTGACGATGGAAGACACTTCATGCCCGTCCTGCAAGGCAACACAGCCCAGGTCAACAATCTTTGAAAACTTTCTGCTTCGTTGTTTCTTTCTTTATTGCCCAGCCTGGAGAGGGTGTTCTTACGATAACGCCAGACAGGTGAGCTTGCCGTGGTGCTCGGCAACGATGCCGCTGAGGGGCACCCATTCGTGCAGTCCATTCCCTCTCGTCAGCGGCTTCCGCTTACTGGGCAGCTCGTTGAATTTGGCTATCACGTTGCGCGCGATGAGATTTGCTCGGGACGTCGTAGGCATCTGGGCGTCATTTCACGGAGGAGCGGAACGAGGAATAGGCATATCTCAAGACACTCGTTTCTTATTCTCCAGGCTCGCTCCGAGCTACTCGTAGAAAGATGCATTCACGGACGCCAGTGACTTGACATGAACCCTTACTGGGCGATAAATTCTGACGCCAAACTTCTGAGTACACTTTGGCTTGTACACGAAAGTGGAGCGTTTAGTTGGCCAATGTCGGTCTCTTCCCCACCTCCTGTAGCATGTGACTTGGCACGTGCTTTGCACCTCGCCTCCATTTGCCAGGCCCATCCTCCTCATCTGCCCTAGGACCGCTTAGTCATTTCAGCACACACGTCCTCCAATTTGAGAAATTGCTCGCGAACCGCGCCCGCCAATCTCCTTTGACCGACCACAAATCAGAGAGCCCTGTCGCCGTGAGCCACGTCCAAATTGCGACAAGATGCGAACCTACGACGACACGTTCTCGGGCCAGAGAATCTACCCTGGGAAGGTACGAACCCAAACACTCCGTGGAACCTGCTGAGCCATCGTCATGTCTCTTTTGCCAATCCGGCGCGTACGAGCTGCCGCCGCCGGCGGCCATCAACAACTTTGGCAAAGGGACAAAAAGACACGGAGGGCAATGACTCTCAGACAGTGTCCTGTGTGATGTGCTCGGCGGCGACGGCGGCTTTGGGAACACCAAAAGCCCAATGGCTGGCGGTGTGGAGAAAAAGAAATCAAAGGAGCTGGGCTAACACACCTTATTTTGTTCTTACAGGGCAAGATCTATGTTCGTGGCGACAGCAAGGTGTTTCGGTTTCAAAATGGAAAGTCGGAGTCGCTTTTTCTGCAGCGAAAGAACCCTCGTCGCATCGCCTGGACTATTCTGTACCGTCGCCAGCACCGCAAGGGCATCTCTGAGGTACGCAAGGCTTTTTTTTTTTCCACCCTGGATACGTATACATGTACATGTCGGGAGAGGAAGACAGGCTAGTTGAACCCAAGGGGCATCTTATGCCCGGGTTTTTTTCCTGCCGAAATGGGGACATCATTTTTATCGAGGATAATACTCGATGCTGACAAAATCCCCACAGGAAGTCGCCAAGAAACGCACCCGCCGAACCGTCAAGTCCCAGCGTGCCATCGTCGGTGCCTCGCTCGATGTGATCAAGGAGCGCCGCTCCATGCGGCCCGAGGCCCGATCTGCCGCTCGCGCCCAGGCCATCAAGGAGAGCAAGGAGAAGAAGAATGCTGCTGCTGCCGCCAAGAAGGCGGAAAAGGCCAAGACGGCCGCTGCTGGCGGCAAGGGCCAAACGCAGCGAAATATTAGCAAGCAGGGTGCTAAAGGCGCTCCCGTCAAGGTCGCCGCCCGAACTCGCTAAAGTAGAAAGGGTGGGATTCACGGAAACAAGAAGAAATAGAATCAAAAAAAAAAAAAGGATCTGGGGTGCCATCACGGGAACATTTGGGGATCGCAGCAGAGACAGGGCGGAGGAGCGTGTGGTTCAAATGTGTCCATTCCGTCCAATTTTTCTACGAATATTATCAGGCGCACATGCAATTGCCCCCAGGGTGCATTGGTAGTTGGAGCAAATGACATCGACCGTGCAAAGATACTCGTCTCAGAAGCAAATTCCCATGCATGATGTGTATTCGTCCCCTTTGCTGTTTGTCCTTTTTTTCATTGTGGGTCAAGCTTATGTTCATCAAACTGTGCCACATATGTGACAATGACGGAGCTGAGTGCTTTCCACCTCATCATTTCAAAGCAAGGTTTGGTAGAGGGAAGACAAAAAAAAAGCTACAGAAAATGCCGTGTACCTCTCTTTCTTATCCTTCTCTCACAGTTTAGGCAACACAGCATCGGCGCCCGACTTCTCGACGTCCGAGCCGTCCTCACGCCCCGCGTACAACACCTTGCCGTGATCTACTGCGATGGCGTACCTCGCGTTCCGCTCGCCTAGGGTCCACCCAATCTTCTTGCTGAAGCCGCCGTCGTCCGAGGCAAAGATGATGAAGTCATCCTTGATGTTGTTGGCCTTGCTCCATGCCGACATGACAAAGGCGTCGTTGTATGCAATGACGATGACCTGGTCCACGCCCTTGGCCTTGAGAGCCTCGCGGTTCTTAAAGTACGTTGGCAGATGAGACTCTTGGCACGTCGGCGTGAATGCGCCGGGCACAGAAACAAGAACGACCTTTTTCTTCTTGAATTCTATTGCACCAACAAAGCGTCAGAACACCACTGGTTTTTTTTTTTTGAGAATTTTTTTTTTTTTTGAATCCTTTCTTTTCTCCGAAAGGCTGAGCAGAGGGGGAGGAAAGGGGAGGAACAGAGATAAGTCTATGGCGCAGCACGAACCGGCACTGGCGTCATAGGGTCCGGGAACGCCGCACGACAGAATGTCATCTCCCGACGAAGTAGGGATATAGCTGAATTTGACGCCTTCCGGGAAGGTGTCACCGGCTGTTAGAGCAGACATGCTTAAGGCTTTGTGGGGTTGTATTGCCCTCTCTCTATGGGTCGTATCTTGATTCTATTTTGGTGGGAAAGAGGGAAAAAGGGAGAGAAGAGGAGAAGGAAAAGAAATGGAAGGCTTCTGTGGTATGAGACACAAAAGAGGAAGAGGCGGGGGGGAAGGCAGAAATCATCAATTATTGGGGAGCTGAAGGTAGGAGGGGCCTTTTATCTATCACAAGGAAAGTAGCAAGCACATCAGCGTTGGGCAGGAGCTCCCCCGGTCGGTCAGGCACGCCATTTTATTGTGTGTGGTACCTCGAAGATTTGGAATTTCTTGGAAAGACAAGAGGGGAAAGGGCCAAGCAAGGATGGTGGGGCCGGGAGAGCTCACGTCACTGTCACTGCGGGCCAGCGCAGCGAGTGCTTTTGTATTGGGTACCGGACACCCCCACCCGGATGGCCGCATTCGATTGTCGGCGGGGGGCGGGGGGAGCTGACATATTCACACGACAAAGAAACATCTGCGGCAGATCTCGGTTTGTGCTGAGAAACCCTTCACCTGCATCCGTAACTTGAGTTTCTGGTCATTGGTGTCTCTCATCTCGCCCGCTCTGTTTCTCTTCCGGCCACCGTTTTTTTTTTTCATCCCCAGCTTACAGTTTTTTTTCGTTATTTCGGGCCGAGTTACTTGTCTTGATGCAATGGACACACACGCGTGTAACCGAACTATGAGCCCCAAGTCGCAAACAGTTTTGCTTCTTCTTCTTCTTCTTCTTCTTCTTCTTCTTCTTCTACTACTACTTCTTCTTCTTGCTCTTGCTTCTTGAAATGATAAGTCATTTACTGGGAAGCTAGGGGAGGAACAAAAGGAGACTAAATTCAGTCAGAGTCGAGATGTGGTGAATTGCGCAGCAACATGCTTGGCACCCTTCTTGAACATCTGTCTCACGTCATCGACCAAGGCCTCCGGTCTCTCGTGGGCTGCAAAGTGTCCACCGTCCGGATGGGCCTTTTCAAACACAACGGGTCCCATTGTCCTTCCCCACGTGAATGGTGCCAAGGCCAGATCCTTGGGAAAGTAGGATAGCCCTAGCGCAACTCCGGGAACGTAGTCGAAACCTTTGACCACGGCCTCGACCTCGGCGTGCCTGCTCTCATAGTAGATGCGCACGCTGGCGGCCGCGCCGGCGGTGGAGAACTGATAGATGGAAATCCAGGTCAGGATCTCATCATCGGTCCAGGGGTAACCGTCGGTCCAGTCGTGCAGTTTCTCGTAGATCCAGGCCAGGAGGGCTACGGGGTCGGCCAGCGCGATTCCAATGGTGGAAGGGCGCGTGCTCTGCTCAATGTTGTATCCTATGCCCTCGTTCTGGAACCATCGCGAGCGTTCGAGGGCCTTCTTCTCGAAGTCACTATAGGGCAACAGCTTGTGCTGCAGATACAGAATGGGCGTTTTGAAGAACTCGGGGGCTTTCCGCGCTCGCACAAAGTTGATGTGGGATGCTAGACAATGTGTTGGGAATTGGATGCCCATGAGACGGGTGATGATGAAACCCCAATCTCCGCCCTGCGTGACTTTTTTGGTTCGGAAAGTTTGTTAGTGTGTCGTCATGTCGTTGGTTGGTTGCGCGAGTCCGGTTTTGGCTCGGCTCTTACCGTATTTCTTGTACCCCAGCTTGAGCATGAGCTCGTGACAGACTTGGGCGTATTGCGGAATACTAAAGCCCCTCTTCTTGATGCCGTCTGAGAAGCCAAAGTTTGGAAGTGAGGGTGCGACGACATGGAACGTCGGCCAGTCACCACCACCGCCCTCTGTGAGAAGCGGTAAGATTTTGGCAACCTCCAAGAAATGTCCCGGCCCTGCCTCGGCGTCAGCTCATTCCGAGCGAAGGGGCTTGGACGCGGACACGGACGCGGACACGCACAGCCATGACAGAAAAGCAGGGGAATGCTCCCGGCCCTGGAGCTCGTCTTGTGTACAAAATGGATATTGACATCCCCGAAGCCGTCGACCTTGACCGCCGTTTGGAATTGCGGCAACTCGGCGTTCAACTTTGCTTCCTGCGCACGCCAGTCGAATCCGTTTTTCCAGTACTTGGCGAGACGCAACACGTCATCTCGGGGCGTTCCGTACGCCCAATCATTGGAGAAGTCGACCTCGTCGGGTAGCTCCGCAAGTGCGAGCTTGTCTTTGAGTTTCTGGATAGCCGCGTCTGGCACCTTTATTTGGTAAGGAGTGATACTGCTGGCCATGGTCGAAATTCAGTCAATGTCAAACCCGATTGGAATTTAGTACTTTCCCATCTCAAGAAATTGCTGATCTTGGCGGAAAACTGTCCGCTATTTAACAATTCACATTCGTTCGCTGGCTGACGTACAGTGGTGGTGGTGGTGGTGGTAGGGGTTGTGTCATGATTACAAATGCAAGGCCCACGTTCTTCGTCGTGACAAGCGAAATTCCGCAAGGGCGCGCACCAAGTACCGACGCAACCGACCGAGTGTGACTCACACTCCTCTTTCGCGACCCTACCTCAACCGAAAAGATACTCACCTATCTTGGCGTGACTCCGGCTACGCCTCTTCAGCAGTCTGTCTACCTTTGATAATATCGACTTCAACATCATGACGAGACCAGCCTCCTCCATCTTTAGAAAGCCCTCATAGAGGACAACCGCATCAACCTCTGTCGCTAGTCTCACCGATTCCGAGTAGAGCATCTAATTTATCGAGAGCAGTCTCTTCTTGCTCCGCGTCATTCCATCCTTGGCCAGTTGACGACGTCTCATCTTGCGCCATTGGCTCTGCACCGCTGCTATCATCCATTTGATCAAGCGTTGGAGCATCATCTTGCTTCGCCTCAAAAGCAGTGGCTTTGGCTTGATTGGATGAGCAAGGTGTGAGAAACGGCGCTCCACGATTAGCAGCTGGTAGTCTTCTCGCCGCCGCTAGAAGAGACTTTGTAGGCTTGTAACTGTCCCCCCTCGCCACCCGAATCATTACCCAAGGGAAAATCCATGGAAAACTAATGAGTGGCATGCTGGGTGCAGCGGCTGCTCCGTCATCCTGGTCATCCTGGTCATCCTGGTCATCCTGGTCATCCTGGTCGTCCTGGTCGTCCTGGTCGTCCTGATCATCCTGATCATCCTCGTCATCCTCGGCTTGCGGCTTTTTGCTAGCTGCAGCTCTGACTTGTTCTTCCGTGACCTTGTAAATTGCTGCCACAAACTCGTCCAGTAAGTCGGACTCGTCGCTGCCGATCACGTCATAAACTCGTTCCCTGAACCGCTGCTTCAGAGAATCGTACTCTCCGCCCAACTCTTCCTGCCTCTTGTAATCGGATCCAACCCGAGGCCTGGACATGGACCAGCTCGTGAAAAGCTCAAATTCCGTATCAACGTCATATTGCACAAGAAGACGACCAACCGCAACATCATATTGTCCCTTGATAGTCCTGGCCTTCTCCAAGATTTCTTCCTTGAAGTCAAACTTGGCCAGAATTCTCTTGTCGAAGGAGTGACCCCAGCTGGGATGGAAGTCGGTCGTGTGCTTGGCGACCTTGTCATAAATGGCACCCAATACTTTTTTCGATATGTACTTGCGTCGTTTCTCCATGAAGTGAGGCCAGCAGTTCGGCTGTAATTCCGGCGGAATGAAAACCTGTTCTCCTGTTTTCGGGTAGTCGACAGCTTTTGAGTGCAAGTCTGCCAGCTTCAAACCTATCATGTCCAAAGTCAATCACGGCACTTTGAGAAAGAAAAGGGTAGAGGAAAATAAACTAATTCTGAAAGGATGAAACCTACATTTTTCTGATTTCGGCCCTAACTTATCTGCAGTCGCCAAGTGCGCAGTAGCGATTAGTGGCAAAACATCATTCTTCATGTAGTTCACGAAAAACTCTCTCAGATCGTCAACCGCGACATCTCTGTCAAGACTTCGTGGTGCCGGCTGCTCGTAAATCATTGGTCGATGATTCCAACATGGGGGAACCAGACTTCTGTCCCACAAGACGAGAAAGTCATCCCCGTCGAGATCGCCGCCAGAAAGCATAGATGGGACAGGCTTGTCCCCAGTGGACGGGAAGACCACCACGTCGCTCAGGTGTCTTAGTCTGGGGTTATCGACTGCCTGGACGACTCGAACGTCGCCCGGATGAAGTGAGGGATTTCTTCCGACCACACAAAGGCCTTGAACGATAACTTTCTGAGTAGGGCGTGTGGGGTCCGTGTACTGTAAGAATATCTGCGGGAGTTTGTTGACGTCTTTGTGATGGGCACCTTCATTTTCACGACAGTGACCTCTTAGTGTTCCGGTCTCGTCTACGCATCCGAGAACGAACGCGCTTCGAGGCACGTTTATACGCGCTTTGTTCTTAAGCAGGCGGAAAGACCAGGAGATCCAGAGACGAAGCAAGTTGGCCACAAATGGCTCCTCGAACTCAGCCGTTTTGAATCCTGCCTGTAGTAGCTCCGCTAGGACTAGCGAGGATTGATGCTGATCAACAAATTTAGTCAACAAACCGATCGCCGCAGAGGTGTCTTTCGCAGCGCTCTCAAACGATTGGATCTGATCGGCCAACAAGTCCAGGAAGCTCTTCCTCGGCACTCCGAGACTCTCCAGGATCGTGATTATTTGCCGATTCAGAGTTGCCGTTGCGTAGGTTGCGCAACGGATCACTTCCAGGTTTTGAGACCTCGAAGAAAACTTTGCCTGGGAATCGCGGATATGAACTTGCATGCCTTTCACATGGGGCCAAACAACGAGAACCCCCTTGCTACCGCCCATCCGGAATTGAAACGCGGTAGGATCACTGAAAACATCAAGAGTCATGTCCTGTATGATGGCCTTCGCCAAAAAGCTGGATATGAGGCCCACGCCATCTGAAAAGCAGTGTTCGTTGCGCTGTATGTCCTGAACGTTCTTGACTTGAGGAATGGGGATGCCTCTGATCTCTCTGGTTGTAGAGAAACACTGACCCAAACGAGCTGCATATTTGGCAACGTTCCTGATGTGATCAAACTGGCCCATCCATGCTCGAATATCATCGCAAGACACATGATCAGTCGGGCAAAAGAAATAGGCACTGTTTTGTCGCAGCTGCGAGCTACCGAAAGCCAGGAACTCGAACAGGCGATCTCCTACTCGGACTCCCTGGTGCAGGGCTCTCCGCACACGGTTCCAGATGTCGTCATTTCGGTACTTGTCCATACCCATGCGGCCACATCCGCCCTCTTCAACAAACTGGACGCGCAGGAAACGGTCTTGTAACTGGCTATACTTGCGTGTCACACGGCTGGAGGTCTCAACCGTTGGTGGAGCAAACAGGATCGTCGTTGGCGTGATCAGAGCCTTGCGGAGAGCGGTGCAGTAGTGGGGGACACTGGGATTGGGAGCGTAGAATTCCGCATCTTCCATGCCGAAGAGATGCATAGGCTCATATAGCTTCTCCCCTCGATCAGCAAGATATTCGAGTCGGGCAGTGGCGTCCGGAGGTGCCAGGCTAGCTAGGCGTTCCAAAAAGTCGACAGAAACAGTATGTTCGTCGAGTATATCTTGAGATATGCATACCTCGAGCTGCCAACGAACCGTGAAATCGAGATGAGTTGCCGGAGGCAAACTCAGCAAGGCTGATGGCTGGCTCGTCTTGATCTCTGGAGGATGGTCTAGAAAAGACCACATGCTGATGGCGTCGAGTCCGTTTTCAAACTTGCAGTGTGTGTCAATGGTGACATTACAATCAGCCAGTGCAGACCGAATCAAAGCTTGGAGCCTGGACAATTCCCCCACATTCTTTGAAAAGCTCAGCCTCAGAGCTTTCCACCGTCCAATATCAATGTGTTCAGTATGACCCCCACTATGATAGAGGGCCACGGGATGCTCGCTGAGCCCATACGCGCTCTGGATGATATCTGTCGCTCGCTGCCATTGCGGGCTGATGGCGTGATATCTTGAGGGGCATTGGTCACCAGTCCTATCTTGGCTGCAACTATAAAGATACGTCGGAGGACGTTGTAGCGGAAGCACCAAATGCCGAACTCCTTGGTCACAAACGGTCTCGAGGGCTCTCTTGGCGGTGGCCAGGTTGATGCAGATTCTGTATTCCCTCAATTTTGTTGGGCTTGAAGATGCTCCAGCAACGTAGGAGAAGTAAACCGAAAACAGTCTGTTCCGTATCTCGAGTCTCAGGCCAGGACTGTCTGTGAGCTGGATTGTCTTCATGATACGCATCGAGCTGGCACTCATCATAACCCCAAAGCTGAGGGCTTCCAGCTCGGTGCTGAATGTCTGAGACGCCATTGCATAGACGGCTGCCATTTGCATAGACGGCTGACGGTGACTGAATATGCAGTTTACTTTGGACCAGGACAATGCAGATTGATGAGTGGAAGAGAATAGTAAGCGGGCGTGGCGAGCAAACGGCTTGAAAGATTAAGCAAGCGGAGTTGGCAGCTGGCAACAGCTGCCAGCTGCCGGGCCGTTACTGTCGGACTGCTGCCGGGCGGCAGCATTTTGGTCATACTCGTGGGACATCGTTTGTTCATCAATCGCTGAATGTAGTACATGAATCCAGTCTGTCCTCCATGAATCACCTCTTGCTTTGGCCCGATGCGCTCAACCCATCTTCAAGTAACAAGTGAGTGTTGAACTCATGCCAGAAGGACAATTTTTCGGAGGGCTCAGGCTCACAGCTCTCAAACCTGGAAACTTTTCAAGCTGGCAAGTCTGAATGGAACAACACGCATTGGCTGCATTCCCCTTGGACTTTGGACATCGCTTGACAGAGATGAGATGGACGCATGGAGGCGCGAGAGACATGTTCATTGTTGAACAAAAGTTACTCAGGATGCTACCTGGCGGGCACGTCCCCAGAACGGATGTACTTGGCGAGGATTCTGATGCGAGATTGAGTTGTTTCGTACGTACCTATTTAAACCGAAAATCGTCTACCAAAGACGGTCTCGAAGCGGACTAGCGCACGGCGGACCAGGTACCTACCTGCCTAGGTAGGTACGTAGCGCACAGGGGCATAATATGGAACAAGGGAAAAAAAATGACGTTACCGTGCTTAAATGCCTGGCGACGCGAGCCCCACGCGACAGGACAAGGGGGAGGGAAAAAAGAGATAAAGGGGACAGGCAAGCGAACCGGTCCACTCGAACAGCATTCGATCGATGCTCGACTCGCTAGCCTTGAACAGACCTTCCTGCAAGCTGAAATCGTCACGAATCGGCTGTCTCCGGAGTCGAGGACGCGCTCTTGGTCCACAGGGCCAGATGCACGCGGTCAACGAATCGCTTCTTCTCCTTTCTGCCGACGTGCCAGGCCCCAGACGATTCAAACGGCCCAGATTACCTAGCCGATCACTGAAATCACTCGAGATTCCAGCGACCCGGCGATCGAAACCGCTTCACGCCTGCTGAGATACGTGCCGCTTTTTCGTTCGCCCACCATGGCCAACCTCCGACGAAACCAGCTTCCGGCGCTCAAGGAATACAAGTACTCGTCTGTCGACCGCTCGCTGACGTCCAAATATGTACTGAAGCCCTTTTACAACAACTTTGTCATCAAGCTCTTTCCCCTGAGCATGGCGCCGAACCTCATTACGTTGACCGGTTTTCTCTTCGTCGTCGTCAACTTTTTGACCCTGTTGTGGTACAACCCGTCGCTCGATCGCGATTGCCCCCCTTGGGTATACTATAGCTGGGCCGTGGGTCTATTCCTCTATCAAACGTTTGATGCCGTCGATGGAGCTCAGGCGTGAGTTTTGAGTCCCCTTGTCAGAAGCTCGGACTCGCAGAGGGAGAGAGGCAGAGGGAGAGGGAGAGGGAGCGCGGTAGATTGCTGGTCACTGCCGCACTCACCGCACCCAGGCAGAGCTAGTGTGGACGGGGTCTCGAGCGTCGAAGGGTTGATCAGGATGACACGTCGTATGCGGCACTAACGTGAGACGCAGACGTCGAACCAAGCAGTCCGGTCCCCTTGGCGAGCTTTTCGATCATGGCGTGGATGCTCTGAACACCAGTCTCGAGGTCCTGCTTTTCGCTGGATCTCAGAACATGGGCCAGGGCTGGAAGACTGTGGCAACCTTGTTCGCCTGTACGTTTGTTCCGAGACTTGAGAGCCGAGCCGCTAGCTGCAGAAAAACCAATGCTGACCATGCTCGCCCGGCGCTTCTAGCTCTCTTGACCTTCTACGTCCAGACGTGGGACGAGTATCACACCAAATCGCTCACTCTCGGCATTGTCAATGGTCCAGTTGAAGGTGTCTTGATCCTCATCACCGTCTATGCCCTCACGGGCTGGTACGGCGGTGCCCACATCTGGCAGCAGAGCATGCTCCGAGCCTTTGGGGTTCCCGAAGGACTCGGCATTCCAGACTCCATCTACAACCTCTCTTTCACGGAGTGGTACCTGGTGCAGGGTGCCGTCGTGCTCGTCTTCAACACGATCGAATCATCATTCAACGTCATTAAAGCGCGCCGGCAGAGAGGTGACCGCTCCCGAGGCGCTCTCGTCGGCCTGCTGCCATTCTTCAGCATCTGGGTCATGATCGTGAGCTACCTGTACCTGCAGCCGGTCATTTTGCGCAATCACCTGGTGCCCTTTGTGCTGTTTGCCGGCATCGTCAACGCCTACAGTGTGGGCCGCATGATCACCGCGCATCTGGTCAAGCTTCCTTTCCCGTACTGGAACATTCTCGCGCTGCCGCTCGCGTTTGGTGTCGTGGACTCTATTGGTCCTATTCTGCTCGACCGATTCGGCCTTGGCTGGCGCAGCGCCCTCGGCGATGATGTGTACCAAGTCTCTTACGTCTTTCTCATCCTCGGTGTTGCCTTTGGCGTCTACGGCAGCTTTGTCGTGGACGTCATCGTTTCCATCTGCGACTACCTCGACATCTGGTGCCTCACCATCAAGCACCCATACAACGACACCAGTCATGAGACGAACGGAAAGAAGATTCAGTGATTGGCAGACTCTGTGCTCGGCAGAAGCGAAACGTGTAGGATGATTTTTTAAGATACAAAAACCCCCCCCCCCCCCCTGGATTAGCTGGGTCAGGGGGATCA
>JMQE01001287.1:0-26244 GCA_000731825.1 Hypocrella siamensis | reverse complement strand
TAATATTAATACTTATAATTATAATTATAAATAAAATAAAATATATAAATAATTTTATATTAATTATTAGCTTATAATTATAAAAAAATTAATTATATTTAAATCCTAAAAACTCTTAAATAATTTTATTTTAATAAGTAAGTTTATAAAGAATAACTATAACGAATTATAATAAATAAGCCTTTCTAGTTAAGGTATTGGTGGAGGAGGGTGAATATACTTGATCCTTAGGCAGCAAGCAGCAGCACGTCCCACTGCGATGCCACGCGGCTCTCGATGAGGCGGTCGGTGGCGATTTGAGGGAGTTAGGACATGTGCAGCTTCCCACGCTGCAAGCGTTGACGCTTGCGGCGGTCTCGAGCCCGCCCGTCATGGTCGTCGTGCGGCCGAGGCCCAAAACACAGCGGAGCGCGACACAAGACAGCTGGTCAGCGACGCTGGAAACCAGGATACTATACCCCTTCTGCTCGTGCTGTCGGTGTTTGACAGAGACGCCATAGCCAGACAGACCGACAGCCTTCCCAAACACTGCTTGAAGCTTGCGAGCGCACCACAGTGGAACGGCGAGGAAGGCATTGACGACCAGGGACCCAGGTCTCCAACCCGGACCGGCTTTCCGACGCCTCACCAACATCAAGTACAGCAAAGAAGGGGAGGGGGAGGGGGAGGAGTACATGGGACTCTCGAGGGCCCTCTGCATGAACCGTCCGTGCGCAGCAAAATATCTGGATCAGCATATCCACATAAGGACGAAGAATGCCGTGCGGCAAGCAAGACTAGGCTCTGCGGTGCCGGCCGGAATGGACATGAGAGGTGCCGGACTTTTGGACACGATTGAATGGGTCGAGGATGGCCAAGCATGCGAGCCCGTTCCGGACAACATGGTCGAGGTCGAGGTGAACAGGGAGTAAAGCATATTATTCCATGAGAGTATAGGACTCTATATGGCAATTTATGGACTCTGTCCTCGCGGGAGTAATATGCAAATGAGCTTGGTGATGGGAAGTGATGATGATTGTTAAAAGGGAGTGTCTAGGCATTACCTAACCACAAAGCAACGCGCACTTCATTCTCTGACAGCTTCATGCCCTCTACATAGCATGAAACCCCGCTACATCTCATTGAATGACTTTAGGAAAAACTTGCTCTCCTTGGCGCAAGACTCTCTTCATCCACTCTTCGAGCCAGGGACTGAGATCTAGGCCCTCTTCCCTTGCCCTTGCTACCCACTCGAGTGCATCTAGCTCCTCCAGCGGACCAAGCCCATCCCTTTCAGAACTTAGCAGCAATGTCTTTGGGTCATCTAACGCAATGGCATGTGGGCCGAAGTAATGGCGATAGTGGACGCCAGGCGTAGGGGCTTCGTGCAGCGCGCCGACAACACCCGAGACAACGTGTGACAGCTCGACCCTATCCACGTGTCCGTGCAGTATATTCGCGCGAGGAACCGACCTCATCTGCGCCGATAAGCGGCGAAGGTTGGCGAGCAGGTCTTGTCCCGGTTTGCTGGGCGGCCGAAGGATGGTCGAGGGCCGATGGATGAAGATGGGCCAGTCGGAGCCACCAGCGCCCAGAGAGACAGGCAGCAGCCGTTCGAGAAAGATCTCGCTCGCCCACTTGGATGCCGGGTATCCGTCGAAGCTCGCCTCCGTTGGCGGAGGGAACGTCGCCACCGACACCTCGGGGAAGACATGCTGACCCGTGCCCGCGGCATAGTAAATGCCGACTTGGGTCGAGGAAACGTAGTGCATTGGGATCCGATGCGCGAGACTCAGCTCGGCCAGCTCCTTTGTGGATTGCACATTGGCGAGGCGGAGGGAGCTGTAAGACCGCACGTGGGAGACCTCGGCGCCGTTGTGTATGATGCGGGTGGCCTGGCCGAAGATGTCGCCGGCGTCTCTCGCCGTCAGTCCGAGCAGAGGGAGCTCGAGGTTGCCGTCGTGGAGCCGGGTTTTGGGCAGACCGGTCATGTCGTGGCGAGCATGTGCACCGCGTACGCCAACACAGTGCACCATTTCCACCGCGTCGTCGGCGATCAAGGCGTCCAGAATAGCGCGGCCCAGGTAGCCTGTGCAGCCGGTGAGCACCACGACCCTGGGACCCTCCAAGCCACGGGTCATGGAGGTTCGCGGCTCAGCCAGTGATTCCAGCATGGCTAAAGACGGGGCAGTCTCGGCTTCCCAGTCGATGACTGTTGCTTCCTCCGATGTCAGAGGGCGATTTCCGAGGAGACGTGCCATGCGGCCAAGAGTGCTGAACTGCAACAGCTGCATGATGGGGGGCGTGACGCCAAATTTGGCCAGAATCTGTGCCTGCAAGTGAGGCAGGAGCAACGATGTGCCGCCGACATGGAAATAGTCGGTGCTCGGCGTGATGTTGTTGTGCAAGGCGGTGACTTGCTGCGGTATGTTTTCTCGCCACATGTCCCTCAGCTGAGTCTCGGTGGGCGTCAGCTCGGCCTGGACGTCTTCGGCATAGATGGCAATGTCTGGCAGTGGCAATGCGGAGAGGGTCCTGCGATCAACCTTTGAAGAGCTTGTCCTAGGCAGCTGCTCAACGTCAACTACCACGGCCGGACACATGTACTCGGGTAGCGGAAGCAAATTGGGCAGAGAACGCAGGAAGTCGAGCTCTTCTTGGCGTCCTCGCCCCGACTTGGCCGAGTCAAAAACTACGTGCGCCACAAGAAAGTCGGGAGACTCGGGAGATGAGCGACGGACCGAAACGGCAGCTTGGGACAGCAAGCCGCCTGCCGCAGTCAAAAGATTGTTTTCAACGTCTCGCAGATCCACTCGAAAACCTCGTAGCTTGATCCTCGTATCTCCCGAGAGACGGCCTTCGACAAGGATAGAGCCGTCTTCTTTCCAGCGGCCAACATCTCCGGATCGATGCATGGTGGTCCATCCTTTGGCACTGAACTCGCTCGGGGCGAACGGGTTCTCAACGAAACTTTTGGCGGTCAATGGGGAGTCTTGAAGATAACCCGGGGACACTGCCGCTCCTCCGATGTATATTTCGCCCTGTACCCCCGGCGCTACAGGGTCCAAGCGGTCATCGAGGATGTACAGCGCGTGGTTTGGCAAGGCGAAACCGGATGAAATGCCGTCAGAAAAGCCTGGGTGGTCTTGTTGCTGGTACTGGAGCTCAATGGCCGAGGCCACTATCGTCGTCTCCGTGGGCCCGTAGCAATTGAAGAGCAACAAGTCCGCCTTTGAGACCTGTCTAAATTGCCTCAACAGATGTTCCGGAAATGGCTCTCCGACACACAGCGCTCTCCGCCATGATGCGTCTCGGAGTGAATCGAGCTTTCCATGTCCGAGCCAGCTAGAATACTCGGAGGGGGTCGCGAATGTGTAGGTGATGCCCTCATTAACCATTAGGTCGACAATGGTGCTTGGATCGCCTCGAAGATGCCTCGGCAGGATGAAGATACTGCCGCCGAAGCACAAGGCCGTCAAGAGTTGTGCACACGACAAATCAAAACTGCACGCACTCTGCTGCAAGACGACCTCCGAGCCGACGCTAAAGATGTCCTCCGTCAGCTCCATGTGGTTTCGCAGAGCCTCATGGGTAAGAACAACACCCTTTGGAACTCCCGAAGATCCGCTCGTGTGGAAGACTATGGCAGGAGCATTTGATGTCGCTTCGATGGGATGCGTGTGCGTAGTGACTCCCAGGTCCGCCAATGGCACATTGACGTCAATCATCGGCACGTCGGGGAGCCCCAGCTCATGAACGAGCTCCACGGTAGTCTCATCGACCAAGACAACCTCAGGCTGGCAATTCCTTGCAATGGTAGCAAGCCGGGGCCAAGGCAGGGACAGATCAAGCGGCAGATAGACTGCTCCGGTTCTCATGATAGCCAAGATGGACGCAACCCACGCGGGCGTTGGTTCCTGGAGTACCGCGATCTTGGAGCCGTTGGAAGCCCCGGCGCGGCGCAAAGCCATCGCGATGGACTCACTCGACTCGGAAAGCCCCAGGTACGTGATGTGATGACCTGGGGTATTCCGGATTGCTATGCTGTTGGGATGAGTTCGAGTGACGTCCTGGATCCTATGGACAACCGTTTCAGGCCACTTCGAATGGCGAATCGGACCTGGTACGCTTATAAGCAAGCCATGCCAACATAAGACGCGGAGCGAATCACTTACCAAGACCATGCGCCAGAGCTGTCTGCACGTCGTGAGGCGCGAAGAGTCTGGGTTCAGCCAACGTCGCATTTGGCTTGGTGCTGAAGGCGTCAACAAGCTTCTCGTAAGCCGTCATCAACATGGACGCCTCTGAATGCCGATACAAGTCGCTACGATATATGAGTGTGACCAGGCAGCTTCCGTCTGGGTCGTCGACAATGTCAAGATGCAAGTCATAGCCAGTCGTGGACACCTTGAGCGTCTCGAATTCGAACTTGCAGCCGCCCCTGGTATCCGTGAGGCGCCGACGCGACCCGTAGTTGACGCTTGTCTGAATGATGGGGGTACATGTAGTTGACCTTGGGGGATCCAACCTAGATATACTTCCGTCAGCATCAACAGCTGGAGTGTTGCGCGATAGAAGGGCGGATGTTGTCATGCTCACTCGCTCAGAAGAACAGGGAACGGTAGTCCAGCATTTTCTAGCGCTGCGTGCATCATGGTGCGCGTCTCTTGCACCACGTCCGTGAAAGGCGCCGAGAGCTCGGTCCTAAAACGCAGCGGAAGCACGTTGAGAAAAACTCCAATGGCGCCCGAGGCTCGGCCGTCTCTTCTGCCAGCATCCTCGACGCCGATGACGACGTCTTGCGCGTCGGCATTACGCGCCAGAAGGACCCGATAACACGCGAGATAGAAGTGAAACGGGGTGATTTTGTGTTCGCGGCAGATGACTCCGACCCGCGACGTGGTATTGGCATGGATGGTAACTTGGACCTTGTCCTCGCTGAATGCGGCCAACGAGGCGCGCGTAGAGGCGCGCGAGACGCGAAGGATGGGCAGCGGCGAAGGCAGCTGGGGACTGTATTGGGCTTTCCAGAAACGGAGCGCGTTCGTAAACTTCCCAGCCGCCAGGTCATGTTGTTGATTCTCGAGATACTCGCCGTACTGCATAGGTGGCTGTCGGGTCTCGTCGAGCTTCTCGCTGTCGCGTGGCAGCAGTTCCTGCAGAATGACCTGGGCCGAGAAGCCGTCCATGGCGACGTGGGGGGCGGCGAAGACCAGAAAATGGCGACTAGGTGAGATGGACAACAGGACGAGACGCAACGTTTCGCCTTTTTCCATGGCGAAGTTGTGTTTTTCGATTTTTTGCATCTCTGCCGCAGCCTCACGGTCGTCTGCCACATCCCAAACCTCCAGCCGCAGAGCGCTTTTCCCCATGACGCTTTGCATCATGTTCCCATCTTGGGAGAAAAACCGGGTACGTAAGGACTCGTGCCGCTGCCCAAGGGCATAGACGGCCCTTTGCAGTTGGTTCACATCAATGGGCCCCAAGATCCGGGCCAGCCCAGCAAAGTTCTGAGACGTCTGGCTCGCGAACAGGGTCGAGTTGACCCAAAACATTGACTGGACAGAGGAAAGGTTCCTTGAATAGGGAGCGTCAGGTTCTCGGCTCTCGGTGTGCGGTGTCTGAGCGGCATGCATCGCATCAGCCGAGACCTTGCTCAACTGGGCCTCCCGGTCGGAAGTGCAGGAGCCAAGACGTGTCCGAGGCGGGCAGGAGCCTGAGCCGTCGGGGACTGAAACCGTTCCCGAGCCCTTGACATCTTGGTCGGCAGACGCCATTTCCACTCCGGGCTTTACGTTGGGTATCAACTCGACAGAGACGCCGTCAATGGCAGCTGCGACTATTTGGCCGATGGACATACCACTCAGGATCTTGAGAACCGGGAGATTGAACCCGAGGTTCTCCATCAACCAGAAGCTAATATTGATAGCGATGAGGGAATCAATTCCAATTGCATCCAGATGAGTAGCGTCGAGGCTGGTCCGGTCCATCTTGCTGGCGTCGAGTTGGAACCAGGTGCCAATCTTATCGACAAAAGCTTCCCGAATCGCACGCCCAACCTCGTCAAGATGCCGCGCATCTACGAGCTGGGTTCTGAGACGCGGCTTGGGTTTGGTTCCACCAGACTGGTGGACGGAATCCTTGCTTCTCAAATGGAAGTGACCCATCATGGGATTCGGCTTCCACACCGGCGGCGAAGCTTCATCCGGGCCCATGTATCTGACGCCGCTCGTGATTTCGATCGGACCGGTGGAACCAGGAGGCCCAGCCAAAACCGCCTCGGCAAACATTTGATGGAAATCTCGCTCGGAAATAAGGGACATTCCCGTGGAGCTGACACTCGCACTCCAATCCCTCTGCTGATGAGCCAGAAAGCCGACTCCGGCTACAGGACCCATGTTGATGACGGAAGCCGCCAGTCCCAGCCGTCTTCGCTTCTCGGCGAGTCCGACCATGAACATGTTGGCGGCCACATAAGCGGATTGTCCGGGAGTGCCAGTTGCCACGGACGCTGAAGACAAGAAGACGAAAAAATCGAGGACGTCCTGCAGGAACAGCTCGTTCAGGTGGATGCTCCCCTCTACCTTTGGTCGGGTATTCTGGAGCAGTGTCTCGAGGCTCATGTCGCTAAGATGAGCATCGATGAGAACCACTAGGCCGATGGGAAAGGTGAATCTGTCAGCTTCGGACGCGGGACGAGGGATCGGGAATGGTATAGTGGCCCATCTTACTAGCGCCCTGCACGACTCCGGCAAGGGGAGGCAGCGTATCACAAATCTTTCGATGCAGTCTAACGACGTCGTCTTTCTTCGTGACGTTGCTGGGTTGAGACGGGTTAGTTGTCGTGCCTGACGGAAAGAAAGAAAAGACGAGGATTAGGAAAGACAAGCTGACCATGCGTAGACTTTGATGACGGCGCCGAGAGAAGCCATTTCGTCTAGCCAAGCGACGCTGACAGCGGGTTGCCGGCTTGACATGACGACGTGTCGAGCCCCTCTGCGAACCATCCACTTGCAGAGAGAGAGGCCGAGGCTGCTCGTCAGTCCCGCGAGCCAATAGGTCTTTGTGCTCTGGAACATGGGCTGCACATCGACAGGCTGGATTCGGATCCGGAGCTCGTCGGCCGCAGTCCACTCGACGACAGATTGCGGTGAAGGAGGCGAATCAACTCGGGACACGTCGTCGAGCCCCACGAGGTGCGGCTTGAGTCCCGCGAATGCCTCGAGATGGCGCTCGGCCTCGGTGGCCATGTCTTCCAGGCAACAGCGCACCCTGTCTAGGCATGCGGACGAGGGCGCCCGCGCACACTGACCAAACAGCGTCTGGTTCGTCTCGAATCTGCACGAGTTGGTGAGCCGGGAACGGATCCGTTCCGCGAAAATGGTGTCTGCGAAATCGGCAAATACGGCAATCGACTCAAGCTCCAAATTCTGTAGGGTCCGCTCTGGCGCGTTGGGATGAACCTCGACGCAGTCCTGGAGATGGTCCTGGCAGCTCGTCGGCGTCGCCGCTGTCGTAAAGATAATGGATATCCCTCTCGCTCGAGCCGCATGTCTCATGACGGCCATCAAGTCGTGACTCGGCTCGTGAATCAGCACGCCGTCTCCCCTATCCAAACCCCGAAACATATCCCGACAGAGGCTCAGCAATCGAACAAGCTGCAGAAAGCGCGCTTCGAAGCCAGAAGGTACGTCAACCGGGAACGTCACCAGTGTATTCGATGACATGGCCGAGGAATTGGTCGTGGACAAGGATAGGAACTGAGCTCCAGACACGGAATGCTTTCCCAAGGCCAGAAACAGACGACAGCATCCAGCGATGGTGGCGGGTGACGGGGTTGAGTGTGTGACCACCTGTCCCTTGGTCTCCGTCTTCTTCAGTTTGGCCATGGCGCTGAGCTCTTGCCAGACAAAGCAGACGCCGTCGGCCGTTTCAATGTGAAGTTTACCCTCATGAGGGCTGGATTTTGAAAAAATCGAGCGCCGACGCGAGTTGTAACGGTCGTTCATCTGATCCTCGGCCATCCAGCGAGGCACGGCGACTCGGCCGTCCATGCCCATCACCAATTCTCGCTCCATCGCCACATGGGAATATGCGTCGGAGTGAGATCCTTTCATGGAGATGGTCGCCACGAACTGAAGCAAAGCTGTTCCTATGGTGTCGCAGTCCATCGATCCGCGCGACTCGAAGTCGAGGAATTGCATCTTGAGCCCCGGGAGCTCACTCATGGCTGATCGAAGGAGACCCGCGGTCATATTAACAAACACATTGCCTGTGAAACGGCCCCGTGTGACCCACAAGATCTGCCCAGCTCCCTGCAAGTCGCTTTTCAGGGCGCTCCAGCTTGGCTCCGTCAGATCCAGAAAGACGGGTCCGTCCAGCTCCGTGAGGCTGAGCACGGTCGTGCTGGCGGAAATGTCCATGGATCCGAGGTCCATCAGCGTCCGGGCCGTCTTGAAAACTCGACAATGTTGACGCAGCAAATCCCGCAGCTGCGTCGCGAGCACAGAAGTCTCGGGTATGCTGCCGCCAAGGACGACGAGCTCCGAGATGATGACGTCTGTGCCAAACGGCTGAGCGGGGCGAGAGAGCGGCTCCCGAAGAAATTCAAGCTTTTCATCCAGAGCCTGGGAGACGAAGAGCGTCAATGGTTGGATCAAAGGGTCCGGGTCAGGGGTGGAGGTGTCGATGCCGGAGAATCCAGCTTTGCGCAGCAACCCGTCCCATTGCGCGAGGCTGACGGCAGGGGACAAGTCTCGCCCCTCGTCTGAGCCTTGCCACCAACCAGGAAAGGCGCCAAAAAGGGTTCCCAGATGGGCCGGCGCGCGATCAAGGGGTTGCGGCTCAATAACCAGAACATAGCCGCCAGGTCTGATGAGGGAGCGGATGTTACTCAGTGCGTCGCCGAGGGCAGGCGTGACATGCAACACCATCGACGCAATGATCAGATCATATGAGTGCTTTTCGAAGCCTTGAGCACAGACGTCCTTGCCAATGTCGAGTGTCTTGAAAAGCATGCGATTGACACCCTGTCCGGACTCGGACTCTAGTTCGGCCTGCATGGCCTCGAAGAAGCCGGACGAGACGTCGGTGAAGGTGTATGACGCGATGGCATGGCCCGCGTCGCGCAGCACAGCCCTTGACGTCGCCCCCGTCCCCGCCCCGATCTCCAGGCACCGGGGATGAGGAAACCGGAAAGTGATCTGCTTCACTATCCGCGCAAGACATGTTGCATACTCGCGCTGTCCGAGAGCTCCGTCGTAGTACTCGGCCAAAAGGCCGTCCTCGACGGCCAGTTCGATAGCCGCAGCTCTTCCAGTCACCATGTCCGGAAGCTTCTGGCCCAATCTGCACAGCATTCGAACATCAACGGTGCTGGCATATGGCTGGCAGACTTCCGATATCGTTTCTGTCGTGTCGTCGTCCCACTCGGGTTTCCAAAAGCCCCCTTGCTGGCTTGTGGCGCGGGCAAGAGTGTGGGCGGCAAACTTGAACAAGGACTTGTAGGGGCCGTCTCTTCTAGACGGATGATCAGATGGCACGACTCGATCCAGGTTCCTCAGGTAGAAGCAGGCCACCCGATCCAGCAGGTGAGCGAGGTCGTACTGGCGTCGTGTCTCCAGGCTGTCGGGGGCGCATCTTGCAGCATCTGGGCACGCGGGACCCCAGATCATCGAGGAAAAAATAGGCCTGTCATCTCTTGCCGTGGCGCGTGACAGTGGAAGGAATTCCAAGCCTTCCACCTGCAACATTGCGTGGTCCGACTCTGCCGGGAAAACGTCCACGTCTCCTGATATGGAAGCCGCCTCTTCCGGCCCGAAGGCGTCGAAAGGTAAGCGCCTTCGCTTGCACATCTCGGCCGCACATAGTCCGGGGTTGACCCTGATACGCCCAACACGGACAGGAACATGCATTGACCAGAGCTTGCCATCATCCGGGGCAGCGGCGGACAAAATCACTGACTGGAAGGCCCCATCCAAGACCGCCGGATGAACAAGCAACGGCGATCCCTGCACGTCCGAAATCGTCCCAGTAGCGCGGCCAAGTTTCCGGTTCAAGCCCGACAGGGAGTAGAAAGAGTCGGCATATTGGTAGCTCAGCCTGTTGAGCGAGCTGTAAAAGTCATGCTCGTTGACTGCAATGAGATCAGAAGAACGAGGCGTCTTGGCCGGGAGAGAGACGGGCGAGAAGTCGCCGAGGGTTAGGCAGATGCGGCCGCTCGCATGCACATCAAGTGCATCGTCGCGTTCTCTGCCAGCCCAGGTTGATGCACTGAAAGTAAACTTTGCAGCAATGTCGACGGCATCTCGACGTTGGATATCACTCAGGGTCAAGACCGTCTCTGCACTAGACTCGGCAGAATCAAACACAAGCGGTCGACTGATTTCCACCTCGGAGATCTCGATGCACGATGCACAAGACCCCCCGAGCACGGCCAGGGAGGCCTCCAGCGCTGCCACTACATAACCGGAGGCTGGGAAGACGATCTGACCTTGAAGCTGATGATGTTTCAGCCAAGCGACCTCTTGGGGCCGGAGCACGTTCCGCCACTGCATGTTGCGCTCCGTGGAATTGGGCGACAGGTGCCCGAGCAGCTCGTGCACGGCGTGAGGCCTTTTCAGGACAGCCCTCGTGTATCTTGATTCGTGCCAAAACTCGCTGTCATGATCCCACGAGTACGGTGGAAGTTCCTTGACCAGCTTCGCACCCGATGTCCCGTACACAAATCGTTGGAATGCCGGATAATTCACCGAATGCTTGGGCAGATGTGCGGCCATGTACCCAAACCCCTGGGCGATGGATTCGATGTCTCGTACACCTCGCCTGAGAAGTCCGGTGTATGGGACGGGACCCGTGGTTTGAAGCACCGGTCTTTTCAGCGCTGGGTGCGGCCCGATTTCCACGACGAGGCTGAATGGGCTGCCGGCGCCACATGCACGCTCGATGGCCTGCTGAAAGAGCACCGGGTTCTGCATATTGTCATCCCAATATGGGCCTTTCAGGGAATCCGTCATCTGGTCAGTGCCAAGCTCGTGGACTGTAGAAAACCAAGGGCACCGGGAAGTTGAGGCTCCGGCGACCTGGACATTCAGCCGCTCCAATGACGAGAGATACTTTGCCGAGCACGGGCGCATGTGGTGAGAGTGATAGGCCTTGTCCACCTTCAAGCGTCGGGCGAACTTGCCCTCGTCCTTGAAGACGACGGCCAGCTCATCGATGACGTCGGCGTCGCCGGATATGGTAACACTGGATGACGCGTTGATGGCTGCGATGCACGCGCGGCCGCGGAACTCGGGCTCCTGAAGAATATCTAGAGCGTCGTCGGGCGATGTTTCAACCGCCATCATGGCGCCCGGCTGTCCCTCGGTGCCCTGTGCGAGGTGGGCGTAGAGGCCACGATAGTAAGCGATGCACACGGCGTCTTCCGCAGAAATCAGACCGGCGGCATAGGCGGCCGCAATTTCGCCAGATGAGTGACCAACTGCGCAGCTCAGCTCGACTCCAGAGGCCCGCAGGAGATGCGCGAGAATGACTTGGACGGCAGTGCAAAGGGGCTGCGAGATGGCGGCAGCGCCGACGTTGCTGGAGCTGACGTCCTTGTGAAGCTCCTCCGTCAGAGACCAGGTTGGACGATCCTGAAGAGGCAGAAGTGCCAGCCATGACTCCATCCTGGCCAAGATCTGGCTCGCGGATGGGGACCTCGAGACCAGGTCGGTGCCCATGAGGGCCCATTGAGCGCCCTGGCCAGTGAAGACGGCCAGGACGCGAGGCTTTGGGCCATGGGAGACTAACTGCGGCTGAAACACCACGTCCTCCTCTCCATCTCGTTTGGCAGAAGCAACTGTACTTTCGATGGCCGCCGCCAGCTGCTGCGGTGTCGCTGCCGTGAAAACGGCCACGAAGGGCAATCGCGTGCGTCGTACTTGAAGGGTATGAGCCAAGTCTTGCATGCAAACGCCCGCTCCGTCATGGCTAAGATATTCAACAAAGGACGCGAGGTAATTGATCAGGGAGCGTTTTGAGGCCGCAGAGAATATGAAGGGGAGGAAGACGGGCTCCTGGCCCACTAGCATCTGCTCCTCTTGACGCGGAGAATAGCTTTCGATGATGGCGTGCGCGTTGGCACCACCAAAACCGAAGCTGTTTGGGCTCTTAGTACTTGCTTAATCTCCTGCAGAGATGTTGGAGAGAAAGTATGGGCAAAGACAAAGATAGGATGAAGAGACGAGCAGCGGGACTCGGTCAATTAAACCGGCCAAACGCACCTATTGACACTTGCTCTGCGGGGATGGCCTTGGAGGACGGACGGCCAAGGCATGAGGGAGGTGGGAACGCAAACGGTATGATAGAAGGGCTGAATGCGAGGATTGAGTCGCTCAAAGAGCAGGTTTGGAGGTATCTTTCTTGCCTGAATTGCCAAAGAGGCCTTTAAAAGGCCAGCGATGCCGGCCGTCCCTTCGGTATGGCCCATGACTGTCTTGGCGCTCTGTGGCTCCGATGGGGAGCATCAGCGAAACCTATCCAGCGTCAACAACGGATGATAAGAGAGAGCACATACGCCCACGTAGAGAGGGTCCGTCGTCGCATCGTCGCCGCGGTGCGCACGCGGCGAGACTTTGTCGTGCCGGTCCCCAAAAGCCATGTGAATCGCCTCGGCCTCCACTGGGTCCCCCGCAGGCGTACCAGTCCCATGGGCCTCAAAATACTGAGGACGGTCGGCGGTCTTGGATATGTCGAGGCCGGCGTGACGGTAGCAGTCCCGGATCAAGCTCGCCTGGGCTTCTGCACTTGGACTGGCCAGGAGGGTGTGTCAGTGTTGGATGCAGACAATAGGCAGGATTCAGGAATTGATTCGGCAGAGGAGATCGCTCACACGGTGATGCCACGCGTCTTGCCATCTTGATTGACGGCGGTGCCGCGAATGAGGCACTCAATGTCGTCTCCGTCGGCCTGAGCCGCGCTGAGTGTCTTCAACACGACGGCGGCGATGCCCTCCCCGCGTGCATACCCATCTGCGTCCGCATCCCACATGCGCGACCTGCTGTTTGGACTGAGCATCTTCAGCTTACTCTCGCTAATAAATCCCATGGGGTCAAGCAATAGGTTAGCGCCCGTCGCAACAGCTACTCGGGACGCCCCTGATCGGAGCTGCTGCATGGCATAATGTACGGCAAAGAGACTGGAGCTACACGCCGTGTCAAGCGTCACGGATGGACCGCGCCAGTCGAAAAAGTACGAGATTCTGTTGGATAAGAGTGCTCGGGCGGTTCCCGTCACGTGGTACGTGCCTATAGAGTCCTGGTCGCGGCCCATGCTATGCTCGTAATCATGCGTCATTACACCGGTGTAGACGGCAGTGTCGGAGCCCTTGAGGCCGTCAATGGTCTGTCCGGCGCTCTCCAGGGCCTCGTATACTGTTTCCAAGAGGAGCCGCATTTGGGGATCCATGACTTTGGCCTCGGCCGGGTGTATACCGAAGAATTGGGCATCAAAGCGACGGCACTCTGCTAGATAATACGCCTGGGCAACATTGGTATGGCCATGATGGTCTGCCGACTCGTGATAAAAGCCCTTGGCGCTGAATCTATCTCCTGGGATGGGTCCGAGCAAGTCTTGCGGCTCGCTAAGCGCCTTCCAAAGTTGGGAGGGCGTGGCCACATGATTCGGAAATTTGCAACCGCTGCCGATGATGGCAATTGGCTCTGGAGTGTTCATTGTTAGCAAAGTTGCAACTAGATGCGAAGGGCTATTCTAGAATGACAATGCGTAGGTGCAAGACACTCGGAGGGCAGTATTAAAGAGCAGTATTCGAAGATCAAGCTGTCATGAGCTCAAAGGCTAGAGACGTTCATGCTGAAGTGTATTGATCAGCTCCAGAATGGGGTCGAATGAAACACCCGAGGAATGTTTCCGGGGTCGGTCAGAAAAGTCGCCCAGAGGGGGGCAGGCGGGAGGGGAAGGACATCAGACGAATGGTCGTCATCACCCTGGAGGCCGGGACCGGCTTCTGAGCAGGCGACGCCTGCAGGCCTCTTATCTGGCGCCAACGTGCAGCATGCAGTGAGCAGCATCAGCGTATAAATACGAGGTTGCACAGCACGATTGGTGCCAGGGTCATGGGAGGTGAGATGAAAGAGTCCGGTGGATGCAAGTGCTGCCAGACTGGTCTCCTTTAGTCTACCTAATGATAGGTACCCAGGCATGCCCCCGGCATACCGAAGAAAGACCCAGACTGTCCATTTCACCATGGCAGTGCGTTATTGTAGGACCAAGCGGCACATCAGCTCAACCGGTGCCTGGTCGCATCTGCCCCAGTTTACTTTGGTGATTGGGCTTGGACTGAGAAAGCTGGCTGGCGGGTGCTATTTCCTGAGACGTCAGAGACCAGACGTCGACAGAGAGCGCTGTAGAATGCGGTCAGAGACTGCACAGAATCCCTCTGGAGGTGTTATGAGCCAGGCAACTCCGTGCTGTGGCGAAGGGCTTCCCAACGGGACACAACGGGACAGGAGCATGGCGCCCATGGCGGTACTGAGAATAGACATGATGGTTGCCGGCAGCATCGAGACACCAGTGCGCTCGGCCGAAAACAGCAAGACTGCCTGGAAATAGAGCGGGAGAAAAAACATACCCCAGTACAGTATAGTCCAGTGGAGAAACGTGTTGGCAGCCACAATCTGTGATGTGCGATGACGGAACAGGTCCGGTGGCATGACTGGCTCAGGCGACAATCCAGCCGCCTCCCAGCCGCCGAAGATCAAGAGGACCAGCACGCCAAGAAGCAAAGGCACAAGCGTATGCCAAGACGACCAGGGATACTTGACCCCAGCGTACGTCAACGCGTAGAGCATGGCGATTGTGCCTGCCATGAGGAGGCCGTTGCCGACCCAATCAATGCGTTTCATCTTCTGTCCCAGCGTCATGCCCTTGATCCGATTCAGGCGCAGGAAGAGGTACAGCACCACGACCGACAGGCCGCCGATGGGGACGTTGATGTAAAAGACCGGGAATGGCGGGCCAGTCGCCCGGCCAAGAGGTGTCAACAGTGGGCGCTGGAGAGTTGCCGGCCATGGTCATCAAACTCACCCATCTCCAGCTGACGGAATCCACAATTGCACCCCCAAGGAGAGGACCAATCGTTACCCCGATGCCGTATACAGCCATGAGGATGGCTATATAGTAGCCTCGTTGGCGAAGGGGTACCAGGTCGGCCAGGATGATGTCTTTCCGTCGACGCGTGTCAATAGAAACAATGAAACATGGGGCTCGAGCAGGGGCGAAAACATACGGGCAATCATGACGACACCTCCCGAGCCGGCGCCCTGGACGGCGCGTCCGGCGATGAGCATTGAACCGCTTGTAGCTCCGCCGCAGAGGCCGGAACCCAGCGTGAACAGGGCGGTGACGAGTATCATGGTCCATCGGCGGCCGAATACGTTGCAAAGCTGGCCAAGGAGAGGCTGCACGGCCGCACTATACAGAATAAAAGGGTTCAGCAAGATCTGATACGGCTGTCAAACAACGTGCAACGAACACTGACCAGCACAGAAAGAAGGCGTTGGCGATCCAAACATATTCTTCCCCCATGTCCAGGTCAGCAACAATGGCGGGACCCGACGTCACGACGACGCTGTTCTCCAGTGAGGCCAGAAATGAAGTGAGGGCCAGGCTTGTCATTATGGCCCAGAAGCGGAGACCTCTCGTGAAGCCGCTGCCAGAGTCTCCAGTGGGAGTGGAAGCAGTGCTAGGTGCGTTGCCTGCCGTCTTCGTCGTAGGCTCTGCCTTTGAGACCGCTTTTCCGTCTATTGCGGAGGCGGACATGACATCTGAGGAAGAAGCCATATTGCTTCTGGCCGAAGGAAAAGGGTTTGTGTCGTGGCAGACAAGGCCGAAAGAAGATGAGGCGTCGGGGCTACGTGCAAGCCTGAGCACCGTCTCGACACCAACGCCATAAAGAAAAAGTAATTTGGGGGGGGGAGGGGGGTGTGGGAACGCCCATGTCGGCGATACACGCCCGCCAAGGCCTCGAATCAGGTTTTTCTTGGCTGGGGGCCAGCCATTCACGTCATAAAGTGGATAATCAGTGAAATGATGTGTGCTTGGTGTACATGTACCTGTATTCAACTATCTAGGGCTGTGCGCGGGGCGTGCCCAAAAGGGCAGGGCACAACAAACGATGCCCTATGGATGCCTGACATGTGAGGTTGATCCAAAACAAAGGGCCAGTTGGCCTGTGCCCGCAACAATTACTACCTAGTGCACAGTCGAGATGGCAGCCGCCCCCAACCCGCCCGTGGGGTGTTGTTGTCCACCAAGAACAGATGCATGTGTCAAAGAAACATGCTGCGTCGGGGTCGGATGGAGAAAGAAAAGACGAGATGCCTACCTAGGGGGGGGAAATGCTTTTTTGCGGTCGCAAACACCACCTTGGGCCCTTTCGAACAGCACGCACGCGACTTCAAAATTCGCCATGGAATCGTCACCGCCGCCAACGTCCATCCGGACTACGCAGTGTGCCATTATCCAGGACGTGGCGGGCAAACCCTTCCTGACTTAAGCTTAATTAATAAAAATTAAAGATATTAAAAGCTTTAAATTAAATAATTTAAATAATTTAAAAAGTTTACTTATCTAAAAAATAATTTCTTATATACCCTGGGCACTATTTATCCCCTGCGATGAGCACCCCTGCAGGGCACCCAATATCAGTCATCCTATGGGCAATTTTCGTGTGCCCAAAAGCCCGCACACAATATAAATATAAGGGCGGCCACGAGGTTCCTGGCAGGAGCATGGGGGAAGGCTCGTGGATGCACACTGTCAAGCTGGCCCGCAGTGCCATTAAGACGGGATGCGTACAATCTACTCGGAAGACACAAGCGCCAAAGGGGAGCCCTGGACGGGTTAGGCGCCTTGGCCAAATTCTTCAATATGAAACCAAGTGAGCAGAATTCTTTCTTTCCCAATAGATTCAAGTGGTGGCGGAGAGAATCGATATCTGCGATGGAGTGCCCGCGTGCGCTGGCTGGCTCGATTAGATGCAGACTCGTCGAAGAAAAAGCGATTGATTGGTCCCGAGAGGTATGAGAAGAAGACTCGGAATACTTTTGGCTTCGGCACAGCGCAGTCAGTGTCCACGCCCCCGCCCAAGCCCCGTAACCCTTTGATGGTACGGAGTACTTGCTCCCCTGTGGGCGCTCATCCGCAGGCCTGCCCATTGTTGGCGAGCGCGCACAATGACCGACCACCTAGGCATAGTGGGTCCCAGGTGATTCCGAGTTTCTTGACGTGGTGAGCCATACAAAAAAACTAGCAATGAGGGAAGATTCCCAGCCCATTAAAATTTGACGAGCCATGGCCGTCTGCCCGGGGTGGTCCAGCACATCAAGGTACACGGTCAGGGGCTGAGAAGAAGAGGCGACGACGGTCTTCACAGAGTAAAACTCAACCTGTTTGTTCTAAAATCCCTCTCCAAACCCCGCATTTCTCCTGAAGCTGCAGTACGTGCGCCCCGGGAGTGTCCTTTAGCTTGGCGCGGCGTGCGGGGAGAGGGGCTTGAGCCCGCTGGAGGGTGGGTGCACAGTCCCACCATGACCGGCAGCGGGCGTGACGTTTTCACAAATTCTCTTTCCCTGCTCAGGCTGCCTGAGTACCTACCTACAACATACCTGTCGCCAACACAATAACCGTGCGCTGGATTCTCCATCATCGCGTCACACGCTTTCCCGGCGGAATCGGCTCTTGTTCGCAGCCATGCGCCCAGTCTCGATGAGCCTGGCGTCGCTGAGAATCTCATACACAGCCAAATCGGCCCCTGTTTCCTTGGCTAGCCAATTCCGCACCTCGAGGGCAACGAGCGAGTCGATCCCAAATGAGTCCATTTGATCGTCGGTTGTCTTGTCATGTTCAGCTATACCAAGAGTCTGACAAAGCTTCGTCTTCAAGGCCCCAGCGATGATGACTCCCGCCTGCGACGTAGTGTCCGCTCCACGGATCAAAGTGGCAAGGTCATGCTGCTCCCTCACTGCTCGGGCAGGAGTGTCACTCTCTGGCATGACTTGGAACATGGCGCGGAACAGCGGCCTTGTCATAAAGTCGGGAATTGAACGTCCCGATTGAACGATTCGCGAGGGGGCCTCTAGCCCTGTGACAATTTGACCCGATGTTGACGACGGAAAGCTGGTGTGAGGGCTGCAGTAATAGTCAATCGTGGAAAAGAGCTCTGCTTGCGTCACGTGCCTGATGTATGCGATCCGCATCGCGGTCCGACCGATTTCTTGCCGCTCCGCCACCCAGCCTTTATCGAGTATTGCGCCGAGGTCGATGGAAATAGCTTTTTCTCCGTGTTTAACTCGATATCGAGCAAGCGCGTCTTGGAAGGAGTTGCCGGCGGCATAATTAGCTTGTCCGCTATTGCCGACGATTCCAACCACAGATGCGAGCATGATAAAAAAGTCCATGCCTGCTGGCAACGTCCTGTGTAGATTCCACGACCCGTGCACTTTGGGCTCCAGGGCTGCACACCATTCCTTTTGAGACATGCCATTGAAGGAGCGGTCCTAGAGGTGAGGATGGTGGTTGAATACTTGGTCAGGTCATGGGTCGAATGTTCTTAGGGGCGGGCATTTGAACTCACGTGGACGTCCATCGCTGCTTGAATGCAGCCCTTGATCGGCGGCAGAGTCTCAGCCGCGTCTTTCATCGCCCCCCGAACCGAGTCGATTTCGCCAATATTACAAACGACGCATCGAAGGTCGATACCCTTGTCTCGAAGCTGCTCCATCATGCTCAATCTTTTCTGATTGCCCTCCGGCCCGGACCGCACCAGCAGCAGGATGTGCCTTGCCCCACGACTCACCATCCATCGAACGATCTGGCGCCCTATACCGCCCAAGCCGCCTGCAACGACATAGGTCGCATCCTCCGAGAACCGATAGCTAGAATATACGCTTTCCTTGAGAGGCATCACGTCGTCTTGTTGTAACGTCAGCACCATCTTCCCCATGCTCTTTCCGCTGGCGAGGAGTCGGACAGCTTGCTCTGCCTGTCCGGCAGGGAAGGTTTGGATGGGATGCACGGGCCTGAGCTTCCCGGCGCCCATCAACCTCAGCACCTCATTCAAGATGGCCTGATGTTTCTGTGCATGCCCCTCGATCAGTGCGGAAAGATCGACGCCGGCGAAAGTGGCATTCCGTCCAAATGGAAGCATGGGCAAAGAGCCTTGCATGTTAATGTCTCTCTTTCCAATCTCAATAAATCGGCCAAAGTGGGCAATCAACTCCCAAGACGCCACTAGTAACTTGCCCGACGCGGAGTTGAGAACGACATCAACACCACGCCCTTGCGTTAATCGTCTAACGCCATCGGTAAAGGACGCATCGCGACTATAGAAGATGTGGTCCTTGGAAATGCCAAAGTTTTTGATCAAGATATCTCGTTTCTCTGCCGATCCGACGATCGCAAATACTTCAGCACCAATGAGTTGCGCGAGTTGAACGGCTGCCTGCCCCGTGCCACCCGCCGCAGCGTGAATCAGGATACTTTCATCCTTCTTTAGTCTTGCGACCTCATACAGGCAATAATATGCAGTGACAAAGGCAGCCGGCACGCTCGCTGCGTCTTCGAACGGCATGTCTTCGGGGATCTTCTGGACGTATTCCTCCTTCACTCGCACATGAGTCCTGAACGAATTCAAGCTTACTGCCACCACACGGTCGCCTGCCTCCAGGCCCTCGATGCTGCTGCCAACCCGTCTGACAACACCCGAGACTTCGGGTCCTATATTGTCCGAATTGACGCGGCCTAGAAGAGTCAGGGCGTCTTTGAAGTTAACGCCGACAGCGCGAACTTGCACCTCCCTCCACCATGTTTGCTGGGAGGGGCTCGTATGCTTCATGATCCTCGGCCCATTCAATCGTGTCCAAGAGCCCACTAACTCTGATGTCCATCTTGACATGCGCTACCGAGCCAAGTCGTCCGTTTCGCACAAGATTTCGCGTCTGTGTGTTGATGTGTCGATCCAGGTATTTTGCTTGACGCAGGCGATTTATGCACAAGGTCCCCGAGACTTCCATGTACTCCTCTTCCGCTTCTGTCAGATGCCTTCCCTCATCAGGAGGGCAAGCATGCGGACGACTGGAGAGAAGAACCTTTACGATGTGTCTCGCCATTTTCTTGGCACACGCGCCGTCGGTGAGGTCCAGGTTCAGATTTACCAGTTGAATGAATGGGTTTTCGGTGCGAACGACCCGACTGATTCCCTCCGCAATGGCATAGTACGGCGCATTGTTTGAATGCTGATTGTATCCCTGTACCCAGACTACGAAGCTCGAGTTCGTGAGTATCTTCTGGTAGAGCCGGAAGGTCTGTGCATTGCAGTGAGACAAGTGGACCGCATCGAGATCGGCAAGCAAGATGCAATGTCTCATCTCCGAGCCCGGAGGGGACTCGCCCCGTAGCTGCTCAAACGTCACGACTTCTGGGCCTGCTGCCGCCGCGGCTACAAGTCCCCTGCTTGCCAGCATGGCCTGTATCTCGCAAGAGACCTGCGTTTGCAGTCCAGACTGTCCATCGTCGATTACGATCTTCAGATCGGTCAAGTTGGCTGCACTGGTAATGTCTTTCTGCTCTTGCCCATCGTTTTCGCCGCCAATGGGCACCGCGGAAGATATGATGATGCTCTGCACGTGACAGATGTCGGAGTTCCAATCGCGAAAAACATGCTCTGTACCATTGAAACCTACTTGTTTGAGAAGTTGGTCCCAGCAGTCCTCGTCAACAATCGCGCCATGCTTACGAAAGTCCTCGACGCCACGCCACCAACCTGGCAGTGTGCCCCAAATGAAACCAGCAAGGATATTTGCTGGCGTGGTTATCTCCATCATGATGACTTTTCCTCCAGGTTTGAGAAGACGACGGACATTAGTCAATGTAAGGCTGAGCTCTCTGGTTGCATGCAGGACGTTGGTCGCCACGATGACGTCGTAACGACCCATCTCAAAGTCTTGTGCTCCGAGGTCGCCTTCGATATCCAGCGTTCGGTATTGGATGCCATCATAGGCCAAGAATTTTTCCTTTGCTGGTTCAAGGAAGTAGCTGCTGATGTCGGTGAATGTGTACTCGGCATATCGCGAACTTTGCTCAGGACTTCCAATGATATCCAAGATTAGGTTCGTGGTAGCGCCTGTTCCTGCCCCTACTTCTAGGAATTTGAGTCCTGGGTTTTTGTGAACCCACGCATTCAGGTAGGCGCTCAGCATAGAGAATGCCTTTCCCTCGGAGTTAAACTGATCGTAGAACCTTCCTAAGCGTTGTGGGTCATTGAAGAGCAACTTCAAAGGGTCGACGACACCCGTGAGAATGTCTACGAGTTGGCCACCCACGAGAGTGAGGAGTGCGCCCATGTGATCTGCTGCGTAGATCTCAGACAGTTTTCGAAGAGCCGCGCCAGATGGGAGTGGAGGCTTTTCTTGTCGCTCAGCTTGACTCGAGATCTTCAAACCCGAGGACCAAAAGTGGTTGAGCATCTCCTGTAGCCACGAGGCGTATCTGCGCATGCAGGGTATGGGGTCTCGTCCGGAGGAGCGGATCTCCTGCAGCGCTTCGTGTGAGAACCCCAGAACCATGAGTCTACCGTCGACGTACCAGTCTTCTGGCTCCGGAGTGTCTCTACGATGTCGGGCGCAATACTCGGAGAGCTCGTGTTGGTCCATCAGTGTCGGGTCCACATCCCAATGCAACTCATGAGACAAGGATGCAATCTCGCCTTCAGGTTCCGCGACGCGCTGGTCCTGTGCGACTTCCGTGAGTTCTAGCTCGCCGACTCTAAGCTTGACTTTCATGTCGGTCCTGGAAAAAGCTGTGAAGCTGGCAACGGCGCTTCGCTTGCTCGATAGTCTTGCCCGAGCGTGGACAAGGTGAGAAATCAACGCCGGGGCCTCATTTTCCGCCGAGGCCCCGCCCGCCGTATCGTGCGATATCCAAAGCCGAGCAAGGCGCGACGGAACGAGCGTGGAGTCGAATTTGTCGAGGCCCTCCGTAATCGCCGGGAGTGCCAGCTGAAAAACACTGTCAAGGGTTGCAGGATGAATTGTGAATGGGAGCGATGACTCGACCGTTTCTTGATCAGGAGCCCCCACTTCCGCATGTGCTTCTCCTGCCTTGCTGTAATAAACCTTGCTGAGACCTTGAAAGGCAGGACCATACTGCAGGCCAAGATTCCTGGCGGCTTTCTGGTACATTTTACCAGCTATAATGGAATAATGGCACGCAGAAAACGCTTGCGAGTATGTCTCTCGAGCTTGCCTCGCCTGGTAATCCTGCTCGTCTACCTCATTAACGATCGAACTGGCCGCCTGCTGCCATTGAGGCGCAATTGTACCGTCGCAGACCTCTTGCCACGTATTGCTCGGTTTTCTTACGAATATTCTAAACTGGTAATTTGTTTCGTGAGGCCTGACAGCCTTCGTAGCCGGAGTCATGCTGATTTGTGTCTCGGTGCCACCGCCATTCTCATTTAAAACGATGGGAGCCATAAAAGAGACATCCTTGAGCTCAATGTCGACGAAATCGTCCCTTTGTAGGAGCTGTTTGACAGCCTCCACGGCCATGACGATCATTCCCGCAGCGGGGTACCACATGCGCCCATGGACCCGGTGATCAGAAACCCATGGAATATCGCCTTTTCTAATGATGAAGCGCCATTTTGCGTCTAGTGGATTCCAGTCAGTCAGCTGAGAGCCAAGGAGAGGATGTTGCCGGTGTTCTCGGAACTGAAACTCCTTGGATCGTTCCGACTCTTGCCAGTGAGTGGTTGAGTGATTGAATGGATAATGCGGCAGGTCCACGACGATGCGTCTCGCGCGAGGAGTCTTCTCATACGCGTGACTGATCTGGTCCAGGTCGAGCCCTATACCATAACAAATCATATAGCCAGCCGCTTCGACTACCGTTTTGTTCGCTGGCCTGTGTCTTACGAGAAGGGAGCCATAAAACATTTCATTCCGCCCATATGATTTAAAAAGCTCCCGAAGCGGCCCTTTGAGAGCGGCATGCGGTCCAATCTCAAGCCACCCATTAATTTGCATTTGCTCAAGATGGCTCCCGTCAATGATTTTTGTGACTTCTTTCGTCGCGTTCTTGCAGCAGATGTCCATGGCCTCAACGAACCGTACTGGCGAAGTCAAATTCCGTACCCAATACTCCGGGGAGCAGGCCGTCTCTCCGTCGATGAAACCTGGTGTGACCGAGGACACCATTTTGGCACGACTGGATTTGCCCCTGATCCGCAACCCAGTTAGAAACTGGGCGTACTTGGACGACACTGCACTCATTTGTGGGGAGTGATAGCCAAGATTAACGGCGAGCCTCCTGGCGAATATCTTGATTGATTGTAAATGGGAAATGAAGTGATCCAGCGTATCCACGGGGCCAGACACTGTTGTGTTGGAGGGGCTGTTGAGGCAGCTGATGGTGACCCGGGTCGCGTCGAAGACATCTGGAGCCTCACTTTCCAGCTTTCCGAGCTCTTCACGAACTTGATCAGGTGAGAGCCCGACGCTGGCCATGCCGCATTTGTATGCGCAGCTCAGAGCAAGTTCCGTGGCCAAGAGACCTCTGAAGTAAGCCACCTTGAGAGCGGACCTATGATCGAGAAGTCCGGCACAATAAGCCGCTGCGATCTCTCCAGACGAGTGGCCAATGATGGCGTCTGGTGCAACGTGAATTGCGTCCAAAACATTTACAAGGCCAATTTGAATTGCAGTTGTCAAGGTTTGACTGAACTCCGGGATGTTCACTCGACTGCTCTCAATAGAAAGCGACAATTCCTCTGCAAGACTCACCGTTCATTGCGTGCCCTACGTTTGTTGCGAGGGGGGTCTGAAGTCTGACTTACCAACAAGGTTCCATTGGCATCCCATGTCATTCAAGCATTCCTGGGACCGCGTCATGCTCTCTAGGAATACGGGCCATTTGAGTAGCTCGCAAGCCATTCCAGCCCACTGGGCTCCTTGCCCTGTAAACACCAGCCCGAGCCGTGCTCTTGTTGAGCTACTTGTCTGCACTGGAGACGAAGACAGACGCTGTAGGTTGGCAAAGTCTGCAAAACAGTCTAGAATGGCGAAGGACTTCCACTCAAACAAAGCGCCCCGTCTGTTCAAAGTAGACAAGAGGTCGTCAACCTCTTCGTCCAAGTTCCAGTCCAGCACGCTTCCTAGATTCGAGTATTTGAGCAGACTGTCGGCCTGTCTCGCTATGCCGTCTCTATCGAAGGCTGAAAGCACGAGTAGACGGGACTTGAAGTCTTTGAGCTTCTGCAATGGGCCAGGCTCCACTCCACGTTGATCCACGTCTTGATTACGAAGGTGATCACTGCTTGGGAGGCCATCAAGGCAACCAAGGTTAGTGTCGGTGTTGCTTGAACAAGGACCAGAGGAAAGCTGGCTTCCCCTGGTCAATGTCGCCAAGGTGAGCATGGGAAGCTTCGTGTACCCCAAGTCCTTGAAATAGCCATCGGCTGCTTCGAGGACCACGTGGGCATTTGATCCGCCGAAGCCGAAGGAATTAACAGACGCGCGTCGGATGACATCGTCTTTCGGCCAAGGCACGCTTTCGGTCGGGAATTTGAGATGGAAAAAGTCGGCATCAATCTGGGGATTGAGGTTCTCAAAATTGGCGTTGGGGGGGATCATCCGTCGCTCCAAGACCAGAACGGCCTTGATCACACCGGCGAGCCCGCTGGCCCCTTCAAGATGTCCCAGGTTGGACTTGACGGCTCCGCTGCATGAAAGCCATAATTAGTAAGTCGCGCCTTCTCAAGCCAAGACATGATCAGGACTAATGTCTCGAGAGGCGGGAAGCGGCGAGCATTCGACATGAGGAGAAGGTGCGCTGGAGAGGTCTCCCTTCAATCGAGCTGATTGACTCTGTGTGTTCATGACCATATCTCGAAGGAGAAGCCCCCATTATAGATGAGCCAAATAGGCAATGGCTTGTGACCATGTACCCAACGGCGGTTGAGCAGGAGAAGAGAAAGATAAAAAAAAAGGGAATAACATCATACTGACATGTACAAGGGGTCATCTTCTGACCGATGATGAAAAAAGGCCTCCCTCCCCAACTGCTCTGGCCTCAATGGGATCGCCTGTGAGCGTACCTGTTCCGTGAGCCTCGAAAAATCGCGTGTGTTTTGGGTCTAGGCCAGCCTTGCGATAGGTTTCGTTGATCAGCTGGACCTGCATGTTCTTGCTGGGCTGCGTGATGCCGCCGCCGGTGTAACCGTCCTCGTTGGTGCCAACGGACCGGATCAGGGCCCTGATGGGATTTCTGTCGGCCATGGCCTTGGACACGGGTTTGAGGATCAAGGTGGCAATTCCCTCCCCGCGACCATAGCCATCTCCCTTGACGTCAAAGCTGTGGCATCGCCCTGTTGGAGACAGAAAGCCCATGTTGCTCAAGGACACAGAGAACTCGGGTACTAGGATGACATTGGTACCTCCGACAACCGCCATGTCCGCCTCTCCACTCTGGAGGGCTTTGCAAGCAAGGTTCAGGGCCGACATGCTGCTGGAGCATGCAGTGTCAATGCACATGCTCTCGCCGCGCAGGTCGTAGAACCAGCTGATTCTGTTGGCAAGCATCGACGCGGCAGAGCCCAGAGCTGTGTACGGGGGTATGTTCTCGAGGTCTTTGCTCAGAAGCGTATGGAAGTCGCTGGTGAAGCAACCCACGTGGACCGACGTTTTGGACCCGGCGACGTCGCGCATGCTCAATCCGGCGCTCTCAAACGCATGGTAGGTTGCCTCCAAGATGCCACGGTGCTGCGGATCCATGGCTGCGACCTCGTGAGGCGCCATGGAGAAGAAGCCGGCGTCGAAGTTCTTGATGTCACTCGCGATGAAGTGGCCCTCGCGTGCCGTCATCTGCTTCCCGTAAGCTCAAGCTCGCCCTTCTTTGTAGAGCAATCAATCCCGCCATCCAGACACTCACCATGTTTTGCTTCTTCGAGTCGGGATGCCAAAAAGCGTCAACATTGAAGCGGTCCCTCGGGTACGTGGTCGCTGTGCACCTCTTCTGCACCAATATCTCCCATAGATCATCGGTGGTTTCGGCGCCGCCCGGGAATTTGAAAGACAGACCGACAATAGCAATGGGCTCTGGGACGGCCATAGTGCTCGGTGCAGATGAATCCATGACCGCGACTAGATATCAACGTTACTCCTGTGTATTTTTTATTTTTTTTGTGGTTTTTTTTTGGAGGGGGGG
>JMQE01001286.1:0-26301 GCA_000731825.1 Hypocrella siamensis | reverse complement strand
TTTTATTCAGGTTTCTTTTTTTTTTTTTTTTTTTTTCCTATTTCTCTTTTCCTTTCCCTAATCCTCTTGTGAAAAAAGAAAATAGATACCGACGCAAGTGAGGAGTGGGCAGAGAAAAGCCGTCAACACATGTGCCTATGTGCTAAACTACGCCAACTAGAAGCCGCAGGTTTTAGCCGCAGGGTGTCCCAGCGCACCATTCGTCAATGGGAGTGAGATTTCTCCGATTAACTTGAGAAGACGCCAACTTTACCCATCATTGGCTGAGACGCGTCAAATGGCTTGCTTGAGCCCTGAGTGAGGCCTGTCAAGTTCCCCAGCAATTTTGGTCATTTGAAGCCAAGACCAACAACTCGGATGGGTCTTGGAAAATTCCCAGGTCAAGATGTATGTGTGAGCAGTGATTTGTCCAACAGAGAAGAGTCGCGAGATGATACCGACAACCTGGGAGGCTAGGCTGATACCGAAAGAGGAGGGGAGCATGTTGATCAACTGCCCACACTGTTAGGACACCACGTAGATCTTCTTCAGGCCAGACACCACGGGTGATCCTTTCATTGCACTTGTATTCGCGAAAGAAAGCTTCCTAACTGCCTACCTACCTAGTTTCTAATTAGTATCGCTCCAAGAATCAAAGCAATCATGACCCTTGGACCGGATTACCCCGCGATCTGACCCCAGACAACCTCTCTCACCCCTCCCACATGACGGGTCCCATGCATCGAGCTATATGTACTGTTTAGCTTGGCCATTACACTGAAAAGACAGAACAGACCGTCCGTGGTAGGAATGTTGGACTCTTGGTACAAAAAAAAAAAACCTCCTCCTGAGCCAGAGGAGCCAATCGATTTCATCCATGGGATGCATCCGACGCACCAGAACTCCAGTTCAACCCTGACTGCACCTTGTGATGGAAATGAAAAAAAGAGGGGAAAAGAAAAAGGGAAATAGAAATTCAGGCAAAGGTTCGAAATGAGCAGACGAAGTGCTCAAAAGGCCAGACTACCAGCAAGCCTAGCCGAGGCTTTGATCCAGAAGGCCTGTGAAACTGACAGTTCAGCAGCGTGCAATAGCCGACCTGTCTGGGGCGCGTATGTGATACTCCAAGACGTGGACTCAAATCTGAAAACAGCTTTTCTTGAACAGACGGAATTTTTCTTCGTGCGTCTACTTTTTCTGAGGCCGGTCGGCAGCGTTGATGGTCATTTCCATTAGCAATCGCATGTGCTCTGACGTTGGAATAGCCGCGGCCCTTTCCACCTCGATGGCCCTGGGCAAGGTGGTGGGATCGAAAGTCCTCCTGTCTCCAATGACACCAATACCCTCAGAGCCTTGGTCTTGATTCAAACTGGAACCATCATCCGACTTTTGAGCTCCATCTGGGCTGGGGTGATTCAAGTCCGTTTTGATGCCGCCTATCCGTGTTTTCTCGAGACCAGAGTACCACCACAGGTCGATTCGCCTCTGACGATCAGCAAGCGCCTCATCCGTGATTTGGTCTGTGCCAGGCTTGAACATAGCGCGTATCTCTGGAGACGGATCTCGGAGGTTAAATGTCCTTAATTCGAGCTCTTTTTTATTTTCATCCTCATTCTGGCCAATGCGGTGATTCCCTGGAGATACTGCATCTAGCCAGCAATTCAAAAGCACGCTTCTTGATTGAGGTCCCTGTGTTTGCGCTTCGACGTCCTGCCGCTGGCACGCAGGACCGAACGAGCGGTCGCTGACGATGGCCTCCACGATGGCGGCTGATGTAGGGAAGTCCTCGACACCGGAATTCACCAGAATCCGCGTTGTGGTCAAAAAAGCTTCATAATCCTCCTTTTGACTGCTTTTTTGAAGGGTTTGATCATCCGGGTTTTTGAAAGTGGACTCAGAGTTCGAGGGTCGGTATTGTCGCTGTCCTGGCGGCCCAGCGGCTAATGGTTTGAGACGTTGCCTCTGAGCGGTGCTCTCGGTGCTGGGCTTGTCAAGTGCCCCGTGTGCCTCGTCACTCGTCAACTCGAATTGCAGAGAAATTGGTGCGCTTGGGCCCGGCGTTCTATACATCGTGCTCCCAGCACCATCCAGCTTGGATATGGCCTTAAGATAGCCATTTCCTGAGGCCAGACTATAAGAACCCGCAACACCGTCGTCCGCTGAAATTGGTTTGTGGAACGCGGATTGTGGGAGAGGCATTGCAGAAGTCGTTCTGATCAGAGGTGAGTTGGTTGGGGAAAGCCTGTTCCTGATTCCTCTCTGAAGTGCCCTCCGAGCCGCCTTCTGGTTGGGGTTGGGATACGAGGCCAAATTTTGTAAGGAATTCACTGTCATAGTGTGCAGGACACTGAGGATGTCGTCGTCGTCGTCGTCGTCGTCGTCGTCGTCGTCGCCGCCGTCGCCGAAGCTGGTGCAATTGTTGCCTTCATTGACCTCCTGCTGCTCCTCCTGCTCCGGCTCCTGCCATTTCCCTTTACCCTTCCACTTTCTGCCCTTCACCCGCCCACCACCATCATCATCTTGCTTGTCGTTGTCTTTGTTGTTGTCTTGATCGTTGTCTCTCTCATTGTCTATCTTATTGTCTCTCTCATTGTCTTGACCTTCGCCTTGGTCAACCTCTTGGTCATCGTCTCTCTCATCGTCTTGGTCATCGTCTTGGTCATCCTTAGCATCGCGCTTCTCTTCGATTTCGTCTTCGCGGTTCCAATGACCGCTCAGACGAACTCCTTCACTCCCGGGCGACGGTATCTCCGGGCTGCTCAGTTCTGAGAGTGTCAGCTGAGCAGTCTCGGAAGTTACCGCTTGCAACGTTTGAGACATTTCTCCTAGAGAAGGAGGGACTGCCCGGTCGTAATTCTGCTGCAAAGGTGTGTACGGTGTGTACGGTGCGCGCTGCTGCAGAGCTGGGGCTGGAGACGCAGAGACGGTTCTGAGGGGCAGTGCATCCAGCAGAGCCCTTGGGAAAAGAACCACAGGATTCGGATAAGTCTGGAGTTCAGTCTGTACATTGTGGTAAGCCCGATTGGCTGGCCGTCCACGGCGAACCGGAGGGAGGCGCGTCTGAGATGAGCTCGGCGGCCTGTAGATGGTACCGGCAGTGGTGTAAGTCCGTGGCTCAGACGGACTGTCCAAAGGGGAAGCAGGGGCAGATGAAGAAGCGAAGTTGGGCAGGGGCGTGTTGTCCATTGCGGGAGAGTTCGAGGGAATTCGCGAGGAGGATCAAAGTTGGCGTCTCTTGTTATTTCTGTAATGAGTGAAAAAAGGAGACTGGAGGCAAGTCCAAGTGAGATGAGATGTTGACTTGGCTTGAACGTTCCTGACCAGAATCTCCAATCCCGTTTTCTTTCTTTTTTTTGTCTTTTTTTGTCTTTTTTTTGGGGGTTTTTTTTGCCTTTTTTTTTTTGTGGTTTTTCTGTTTTCTGACGAGTCAAAGTGCGAAACTCGTGACTGACAATCAACAACGTATTTTTGAAATCCAAGATTGTATGTTTCGCTCAACACATTAACGCAACGTTCGAAAAGTGGTATGACGGACGAAGCACTGTTTTGAGGGGATCAGCGAAGACGCACTCTGAAAGAAGCTGCAATCCGTGAAAGGAGTTGGGAAACTGCACAGGAGCAGGGTAGTTATTTAACAGATCAACGGATCACCAGGATGGAGGAAGCGGCAGGCGTGTCCCTGGCACGAAGAAGCCACCTACCGAAGCTTAAATAAACTCACGCGAGAAAAATGGCCCCAAGGAGGTAAATAAAGACCAAGAACAACATTGCGAGCATGAACCTTAAAATCCGCCAAGGCTTAAGATTCGAGCGATATTGGATATAATCCAAAAACATGGTTTTCCTCGGGCCAGAGTAGGAGGGAAGTATCGAAAAAGGAGGTCGGGGCGTTGCAAGAGCGTGGTGTGCTGTGAAGTGACCCGGCCACCTGCGTGCACCTGCCAAGTTTCCAAAGGCGAGCGCCCCCCCCCCCCCCCCCCCCCTCCCCTTTCACTCTCCTGGGGTCCTTTGGGAGAGCAAGAGACAAAAACAACAGTAGAGCAACTCAAATACGAGTAACTTTTCGCATTCATGTGCTGTGTAGGTAGGTAGCTAGCTACCTTGGTATCAGTTCATTACACCTTCGCGAGCCAAACGCCTCCACCTCTTCCCCTACCAAGTCAACTGCGAAAACAGCACAAGATGAAAGCATATTATGGTCCCGCCCAATCGTTTGTTTCTCTGCCGGAGAAAATGAGTTCAAATTGAAGAGATGTGTGGTCGTGGCGCGTCACAGAAAGGAAATGGTCTCGATTCTGTCCCATGACTTGGCTCACCATCCTTGGGTACTTTCGTTCTGCTTCCAATCGAGCCCGCACACAAAAGTTGGGATGTTTTGCAAAAGTACATCTCCGCCCTTACCTTGTGTCCAGCGTCGCGCGCACGAAGAAAAATCCAGTAAAGAGAAGGGGAAATGGAGAACGTCGTTGGCAAGAGAAGATTTTGACTTCGGCACATGATTTTTGGGGTAGATACTCGGTTGTGGCGCAGGGAGAGAAAGGCGTCCCGAAAGACTGTTCACCTAGGTATGTGAATGATCAAGTCCGTAGAGTGACTCCAGCACGGAGTGCCCTTTGGAATCACGACTTGACAACCTAAGAGCGCTGTGTGCAACGGTCCCATTAAAGACGACCCGTCGAGCTGACGTGAACATACGATCAAGCAAGGAGCAGGGGCCAATTAGGTAGTCGGCGAGGCTGAGAATATCTCCTTTGCGCCAGGCAGGCACTCTTGAATGGAACTCCCCAAAACTGCATTATGTACAGACAATGAGCGAGGTTTTATTTGGTTCGATATTTGGGCCAAAAGCTGTGCGTTGAATCGGGTCTTTTAGATGGCGGTCGGGTATGCGCTACCTGGTGTCATTCTGGGGCCGCCGCCTCGATTGGCACCTGGAACGCGCGAACCGGGAAGTTGGAAATCGGGGTTATTGTTGAGCAGCATGTCTTGTCTCCGATGCTTGGTCTGCGGCGGCCGCCGCGGGGCAGACGCTTGGTTTGGCATGGGTGGATGCGGCTCCCATTGCGGATTCACGCCCCGTTGAGAAATTGAGGTAAAGTTTGAGCGTTCGGACTCGGCTGGGCTGCGCGCTCCATCCAGGATGGCATGAACGTCTTCATAGTAGGGCTCAGAAGAAGCTGCTTGCTGGGCACGACCCTGGGCAGGAAGCGGCGATGTTCCATCAAACCTAGGGTCCACGTCCTCGTAGTAGTTGCCACGAGACCCCGTCCTTGTTATCTGCTCAGCCAGCTCGGCAGCGGGTCTCAATGAATGCGCCGGCGATGCGGCACGCGGTGTGTTTCTTCCTGGGGCTTGATTCCACGCAGCCCGTGGCGGAACGTAGTGGCTGGGGGAATTTGTCAGCGCTTGTGCCATGGACATTTTTGTCAGATGTCGGGAAGGGAAGGGGAGGAACGCACTCGTCGCTGCTATACCTGCTTGCTTCACTCATGACCGTTTCCCGCCCAAGTCGGGGCATGGCGCGGTTCTGTTGCAAGCCAACCATGCCCACAACGTCCGTATCACTGTTTCGGATTTGACCGTGTTGGCCAAACACATTGGGCGATCCATTGGGAACCGCATCCATGTCGATGACGCGCGAGACGTGGAGTTCGGACACGGCACGGCCAGGCAGAGGCGGCGGAGACTCGGCCCGAGGAAGATCGTTATTGCCACTCCATGCCTGGCCCGGCGGCATCTGTTGCGTTTGTTGCGGGTGATAGGCGGGGTACTCCCCGGCCGGTTCCGCGGAGGGCTGTGCAGCATACTGCCTTGGGTACGCGTTGTTCCCATGAGCAGCAACGGGGGGCGGCCCGCGTCCTCCTCTGAGTCCTCCCGGTCCGTACCCTCCGCGTGGAGGTCCGTAGCCAGGTGCTCCACGGGGGCCTCCTCTGCCAGGTGGCGCGCCGAAGCCCTCTCTTCCAACACCTCGAAAGCCGCCTCGGCCAACTGGTCCTCCGCGGCCTCTCCCGTGTGGTTGCGAGCCGTATGAAGCACCCGGTGCGTCGTTGACCGGTCCTCCTCCAAAGCGTTCTCGGGACAATGATCTCATTGGGGCAGCTGGGCCAGCGTTCATTCTTGCGTGAATCATGTCGCCGGGCTGGTCTGTAGGACTACGTTGTGTCAAGGGGATTCTTTCATCGCTGACTTGATCATCCTTCCGCTTGTTTTCAAAAGTGGCGAAGGCTGGAAGAGCGTCGCCGCCCATGACGGGAACCGTGGGCTGGCTCGTGATTATAGGGTTCGGTTTGATCTGGCCCTCTCTGTTGTAGAAGTTCTCACCACTCATCTCGGCGTTTTCGTCAATGCGCTTTTGGCGAGCCTTTCTGCCGACAATGGTGCGACGCATGGCGCAAGACACGACGGTACCGATGGCGAGTATGATGGTGGCCACCAGGACAACGTAGGAGCCCCATGCGAGGTGCGGGACAAAGAGCAGAATGTCGACTATCGAGGCAACAAGACTGACAACAAAGGTCAGGAGGGTGAAGATGAAGAGAAAAGTCAAGAATCTGGCGGAATGTGCCGGGCTGTGCATGTGAGCACCAATAGCCAAAAAGGTTATGGCCAGCGAAAGGAATGCCGCGACAGGGTGAATGGCCAGAACGGAAGACAGGCTGCGTCGGACCGAGGTTGGTAGATTGAAGGTTTGCGTCGCATCATTCAGAACGCCATCTGTAAAGAAGGGGAAGCGGTGATGTCAGCCAAAATCATCCACATCATCGGACGCTGCGACGATTGATCCAGATCCAGCCTACCTGATGAGTAGCCAAGACCAATGCTGGAGCATTGGTCACCCTGGCAATAACCAAACACTCCGTACTTGACATCTTTGAACTGTCCCAGAGCCACGAAATTGGTGACTGGTATTGAGATGACGGATAGGAGCAGGAGGATAAAGGCGGCAAAGAAAAGCAACGACAATGGCGTTGCTGGTCGTATCATGACGGTGACTTAGGAGGAAGCCGAACGGGCCAGTCGATACTTGTCGCGTGATTTCCTGGCCAAAGCCAAGGTCGGGGCCGAAGCAGGGACTGCTTGGGCAGAGCAGGCGTCTACAGCGCCGGGCGATCAAATGTAGAGGGTGATTTCGCCGGCCATGGGAGACTCTCGGAGCAGAGATGCAGGATCTTGGCTGGGTCACGATGAAATCCAAGGTCGGTTGGTCGTTGAGAAGGCCGCGTGTCGCGAGCGCATGTACGAGAAAGACGTGAGCCAATGGATTGTCGACGGCCACTTTCGTGCTCGCTCGGGGATAGTGCGAGAATTGCGAGGACTGGGCTGAGTTTGTTGGTGAAGTTGAGCCGGCAAAGAGGAGCAACGGTGACGATGGACGGAAATGAGCGAGAGAGGACGCGCAGGCCAGCCTGTTCCGGGGTTCCGGGGGGGGGGGACGCAACAATCTCTGCCGTCAACGGTGAAGCGAACGGGATGGATGATGCAACTGAATGGCTCGCGCAGATGACGATGTGGGAATAGTCGCCGAAGGGGCCCCCAAGAACGGATGGTAAGGCAAACACGGCGAGCGAGGACGATCAAACGAGATACCGCGCACGCGCGGACGGACAGCATGGACAGGTTCAATAAGTCGTGAGATCTGTGGAATCTGGGCACTAGCAGCCTCGTAGCAGGCACTAGCGCGCCAGCCAGGACTGCAAGCGTGCAAAAAGAAGGTGGAGTCGAAGGCGCTAGGCGCCAGTTAGGCTCCAGGCCTGCACCTAATCTACGGCGTATAGCGGGTATAGAGGCCGCGGGCAGCCTATAGCAGACGGCGCGGCGCCATCCCACGGCCTCCAGGCACCCCCCGCCTACGCCTTACCAACCTGTAGTGACGTGCCTAAGCCGCTGCCCTCTTTTTTCCTCACTCTTTTTCCTTGACTCCCTGTCCTTCCAGGAAACGGACTTGATCCAATAGATGGATGAATCCAATCGCATCACGGCTGCGGCGCGAGGACGTCACTCACCATTTGACTCTCCGTTGGTCGTCGTCCAGAATAGGAGGCCGGAGGCTTGAGCCGTGGCCTGGTGGATGGCTCCACTCAAACCTACACGCAACACTGAACTTTTTGATCAGCGCCAAAAAGGATCGCTCCGTACGATGCAACGAGTGAGCCCGTGCAGTGTGGCGTGTCCACGGGATGAGTGCCTCCATAAGCAGTCCTTGCAATTCACCCGGCAAACTCTATCTTCTTCCAAGTCTATTGTGCCGGGTAAAGTTTGACCGGCGGGGCCAAACTCCATGAGTCCATGACAACACGACACAGCGGCTGCCCAGACAACCAATTGTGCAATGCCCAACACCAACCGCGTTTCTGTCTGTGAGGGCCACGTAAATTGTATTGTACTGTGTGTGCTACGTGGTCTTTGTTGATCTGTTTCTCTTTCCTCCCTCTCCACACCTTTGCCATCTTTGTCTGGTTCGCGACGTTCCCATCTGACATTCGTCCAAGGCTGGCCTGACCACCAGCTCCTCGGGCTCCCATGGTTCTTCTTCTCTCAACGATGCATGACTCAGCGGTGGTCCCTCATCATTATGAAACGGAAAGTGAAAAAAAGATAAGCGTGCGAACCCTGACCATGGCTGATCCGATCGTCGGGCGGCGAGGAGCCAGGAGCCAGAGCCGCCTCCCACATGTGAAGTTGATTGCCCGGCAAACGCATTGCCTTGGCGAAACTTTGTCATGCTCGTAGACTTTCTGTCGTGCATTGGAACCCCACAAGTACGAGTTTAAATCTGCAACAACCAGCCCGTCTGCCCGTGTCAAGATGGCAGCCATCTTTTCTTTGGGGTCCGCTCGCCATCATCAAACCGCGACGGTCGTCTCGGTGCGTCTCGATGTGCGCTGGCCAATGGAGTGCAAGCCCGTCGTTGGACATGACAGCTCATTGCTTCTTGCATACCCTGCTGTGACGCGTTGCTCGCCATGCCATGATCTCGTTCACGGCAGGCTACGCTACTTGCCTCCCGCAGCCCCGTCAACAGACAAGGAAGAAGACTGATCTCGTCTTGCCACCCCCAGTTCGTCCGCCGCTTCACATGCGTACCTAGGCATGTACCAGATTACCATGGCGTTGCATTGCACTGTGCCATGTACTTACCTAGTATAACGTACATATTGCACATAGGTACCTAACACATGTATGTGCATGTATGTACATATGTATGTATGTACGCGCAGACATGTGAAGACCGTCGGCCTGTTCCGGAATCCCAGCATTGTTGTAGATACCTACTTCATCAACTCTGACGGAATCCAGGTGCAGTAGGTGGACAGGCAGGCGTGCTGCTTCACTTCGAGTCATGTATATTCGGGGCGCATGATGGGCGCGACTCAGTCCCTTAGTAGTCGATTCCACATCATTCCACGCCGGCGGCTCTCGCTTACGGCGCTGTATGCACCAACGAAGTCAGAAACTACCACTCGCGTGGGAACTGGGCCGCTCCTTCCTTGCGCGTCCCCAAATTCCCGCCCACACCTAACAAGAGGAAGAAGACGTTTGGACGACCACGACCACGACCACGACCACGACGAGGGTCAGGCCGGATTCTACAATGTCCAGCTCCATCCGTCGTGGCATACTAGGCGTTTCAGGGACCACTGCCTTACCCTTCTCTTCCCTTACAGTTCGCCGTGCAAACGGCGCACTGCTTGGCCATGACGTCTTCTGCACCCGCCATCCCGCCTCACCATCTCGCCGCTTCGTACAAAGCGCCGGCGCCTTCCAACCCCTTCGCCCACCATCACCGCAAGAGCTAGGGCTGCCTCGAGCCGCGAAGCAGTACAAGCGAGGTAGGAAATGGACAAGGCGGCTCGCCGTAGCCCTCGTCATCGGCGGCGTGGTGTATGTTGCCGATCGTCAAATCTACGCCTCCGGGTTCGCCAGGACACTGCGCACCTTCACAACTACGCTCCGTGTCGCCATCGACTACAAGCTCAATTTTCGACCGGAACCCATCACCGCGGACTCGGTGCCGGAGCTTCACACGCGAAACGCAGAACGGCTTTTCGATCTCCTCCGTGCCAATGGAGGATTGTATCTCAAAATCGGCCAGGCCATTGCCATGCAAAGTGCCGTGCTCCCACCCGAATTCCAGAAAATGTTCAGCAGAATGTTTGACGATGCGCCGCAAGATGAGTGGCGTGATGTTGAGGCTGTCATCCGCCAGGACTTTGGCAAGAGTGTAGAAGAGGTTTTCGGCGTCAGTTTCACAGGCCAACCAGGCATGGGTATCATGGAGCGAAAAGCCAGAGCGAGTGCCAGTGTTGCGCAGGTTCACTGGGCAAGACTCGCCGACGGACGCGAGGTGGCCATCAAGATTCAGAAGAGGGAAATCGCCAAACAAATTGCCTGGGACTTGTGGGCCTTTAAGTAGGTTATGATTTTTTTTTTTCCGTGCGTTTCATCATGAGCTGATTTTTCTCGTGGCCAGGGCCGTTACATGGCTTTACTCGAAATGGTTCGATCTTCCCCTCTACACACTCGTCCCTTTCATCACAGAGCGACTGGAGCTCGAGACGGATTTTCTCAACGAAGCCAACAACTCGGAGACGATGAGGAAGCTGGTCCAGTCGGAGAAGAGCCTGAAGGGGCGGGTTTACATCCCGACGGTATACTCAGATCTCAGCACGCGACGCGTTCTCACAACCGAATGGATAGAGGGGGTCCGGCTCTGGGACAAGAAAGCCCTCACGTCGAGATGGCTCGGTGGACAGGGTAAGGGATCTCCGGGCGCCAAAGCCACGTTGTCGCCGATCGACATGGACCGCGCAAGGCGAGAGCTGCAGACCAAGCCCCAGGACGAAAAGATCAAGCCCGAACGACAGGAATGGAAAGGACCCCGAGGAGAGGGTGGACTGGGCCTGTCGACCAAGGAAGTCATGACGACAATGGTCGACCTCTTCTCGGCGCAAATTTTCAAATGGGGCGTCGTCCACTGCGATCCTCACCCAGGCAACATCTTCATCAGACGTCTGCCCAGCGGACAGGCCGAGCTGGTGCTCATAGACCACGGTTTGTACGTTACCATGTCGCCAAAGTTCCGTCGCCAGTACGGGGCATTCTGGAAGGCCCTCATGACGCTAGACAACAAGACCATTAGCCAAATCACGTCGGAATGGGGCATCAGGGGCGCCGACTTCTTCGCCAGCGCCACGCTGATGCGTCCGTACCAGGGCGGGGAGAAGGGCAACACGTTGAACGACAAGATCAAGAAGGAAATGGAGGGCAAGACAGCCGAGGAGCGACAAATGGCCATGCAGAAGCTCATGAAGCAGAGCCTCCGCGACACACTCGCCGACGAGGACAAGTGGCCCAAGGAGCTCATCTTCATCGGGAGGAACATGCGCATCGTTCAAGGCAACAACCAGTACCTGGGGTCGCCCGTCAACAGGGTTAAGTTGATGGGCGAGTGGGCCAGCAGGAGCCTCTTCCAGGACAAGAACCTGCCTCTCAGCCAGAGAGCCACAAACGCCTGGAGGCATGTCCTGTTCAAGTTTGTCATGACGGCCTCGGACCTGGCCTTTTACTTTTTCAAGCTGAGACAGTGGTTAGGCCTGGGGGGCGGCATGGAGGACGAGATGGAGAAGAGAATGAGGGGCATCGCGCAGGATTACGGCGTCGAGCTGCAACACGAGGTCTTTGATGGCTAAGCAAGGGGTATGTATGGCTGCCATCTCTGCATGCTGTTGACGTAACAAGGCGGAGATTGAGCATCATTTCTTCTTTCTTCTTTCTTCTTTTTTTCTCCCTTCCCCCCTCTCTCCCTGCCGGCCCTTTCTTCCGTCTCACCGACATTTCTGCCTGTCTGGTTCCTCCTTGTAGCTTTGGACAAATCACCCAGCGATGAACTCGATTGCGTAAATGATCATTTTGTATAGCTTCGACGACGGGATCAGGGCAACTCTGGCGTTTTTTCTCATCTTGATAGAAGGATACATATTTGGTCTCAAGAGCGTAAATAGAACACAATTCATCTCATTGCATTGATTTAATCTTGGCAATCCGGTCATCGTCTTCCAGTCATTTCTTACCTACCAAAATTCCGGTGTGTAGGGAGGATGACCAATTCAATCAATAGTCGCGAGGTTTCACCGCAAGGACCCGTGACATGCCCTGCAGCGAATCCGGCAGCATGCATACCCCGTGCGTAAGTAGGACGCATGGGATTTTGAAGTCGCCTTTCGTACCGAGCACCGAGTGCAAACACAAAATTCTCGTCTCATGCTCTGCCGGCCCCTGTGAAGGGCCATGATCAAGGCAGCATGACCACGTGAGGCTGGCGTCGCCCAGAATGAGATAGTACCTCAACGTCAACATATCAACCTGAAGCATCTGATCGCGTGCATTGTCCGCGTTGGCACCTCTCCTCCTTGGGAAGGAAACTTGGCAGTCTGCAATGGCACCTTGTTCCTGGCTCCTTTCCTCGTTCAGCTTGCTTCAGAAGAAGAATCCGGACCACCCACCACCTGACGAGACGCCACCAAGTCGACCTGCAAAAGGTTACCCCTGGTTCGATCGGGAGAAGCGGGATGGTCCAGCGCCCGTGAGATGCTGCTGCTAGTACGTAGGTAGATTAGGTTAGTAGGTAGGTAGTAGTACTGTATGTAGTGCGCACTCTGCGCAGGTGGCGCTTCACTTCATAGCGTCCTGCAATTTGAAACGCAAAACATGCACCGACATGGGCTTGACCGACACTCATGGATGATGATGGCGAGTGCCTGAAGAGGCGGAAAGAAACGAGGATCTTCATGTCTCACTGCATCGACTCTCCTCTTGCTGGCCTCTCATTCCATCCAAGATGACCGCAGGCAGACGAATAAGCAGAAAATGGGCATAGTCGTGCTTGCTGTGGGAATGAAGTACGTGGTGCATGCATCTCGTTTTTCGTCTGCATTTCATCAACTTTAATTGGCGGCTCGCTAAGGGGTTCCCGTCGCTTGGCGCCGGCGGCTCGAAGAAGCCGCACTTCTGCACAGGGAATTCGATGAAACGCATCAGAAGACGTCCGTTTTGGCTTGATCACCATGATCCAAGGTCGTCTTGAAACATGGCAAATGTCTTGGTGGTGCGTAGATTGAATCCGCGCACGTCACCAGCAGCCGCTGAGATGGGCATCATGGCAGCCCTTGCTGCTTTTTCTCCGAATTGACCCTTTGAGGAAAAAAAAAATCTACAGCCATCTGACTGATTGTTTGTCATGCACGTGCATCACTGACGAACGGGCAACGCTCCCCACTAGATCAAAAGTTGGCCTCGCTAGGGATGTCGCGTCCATCTGTAGCGGGATCAAGAGATCAGAGACAAGAACGCTAAGATAGGAACGAGGGAAGAGGCCCAAGAGCCTATATTTAGATCGGTGCTGCTGGGAAGGGGGGAATGGAACAGAGAGTTAGTTTCCTTTTGTGTCTTTTGTGTCTCTCTGTGTGTGACTGTACGAAGCCCTGATTTGGCGGGCGATGTTGGAGAAGGAGGATTGCCAGACAAGAGAAAAGCAAATAAAACAGTGAGACGTTTTGCGCAGCCCGAGATATAGCTGGTTCTATTAAGATGCCCGGAGATGCCTCGTAATGCCGCACACAATAAAGCATTTCAGTCTGACACGACGCGTGAAAGGGTAGTGGTGCGTACGTAGCTGGTCGAAAGGCATCTGTATCTGGTAGAGAGGAAATTGGGCAAGACATGCTAATACTGAAGGAGGGCGAAGCTGCGTCGTGATTTGAGCAGCAGAAGAAAAGGCACTTCACGACACAGCCTTCCTGCCCTCCCTCACGGCCGCAGCCCATTGTCCAAAGCGCATTTGCGTCATCGCTCTTTGGGCATCTGACTGCCGCGTATCAGAATCGTTTTGAGTTGAGGCGCTTGGAGATGGCTGGGGAGCAGATTTGCCCTCTTGACGGACAGCTTCTTGGCCCCCGAGTCAGTGTGTTTCCTATTAAGAGGCTGTGGGGTCGATGCGGCCTGAAACGAACCACGGATGGGCCGCCATTTGTTTTGAGTACAGGGCATTTTGGTAAAGTCCCCGGACCCTCGGCCTCTGTTTTCACACTCATCCACACCCATCAATCAGTGGCTGCCTCCGCCCGGGCGCAGCAACAGCCCAATAGCGGTGCATCATGCGCCTTTGTCGGGCACCGGGTTTTTCGATTCGGCATGGAACCCTCCGTGGTGTTGACGAAGTCGGGCACCTGTATCATCCGCACACGTTCACCGGTGGGTCAGTTTCTTGTGACTGTCAGAATAGAACGCAATCAGCCAGCTCGGATGCTACCATGTCTCCGTCCGACGCGACGCACATGCTGAATCATCTGTCTGTCTCGAACTCGGGCCATGTATGGGTACAATGTGTGTGTACACAGTGTTCATGCTGAGCCATTAGCAATTGAGGTGCCATGCCTGCTGCACTGGTTTTGTTGTGCCACGGGGCGCAGGATGCGGATGCATGCGTGCATACATATTTATTGTACGTACGTGCATACAATACAGTACGTGCGTGCATGTGTGCGAGCGAGCGATAAGTTTTTGATTTTCGTTTGGCTGCGGATCTGGATCCCGTCTCGGACAAGGATGATTGGGTGGCTCGCTTGGGGTCGGCTGGCTGGCTGGGGTGGCAGGGTAGATGATGTCCAAGCAACTTGGAAGTCTCTGGGAAGCGCCTCGATTTCCCGTCAGCAATGCTTTGCCCTGGCTGACCCTGGGCGCGATCAAGCAAAAGGGATCAATCGTGCAACGTTTCTTTGAGGCCTACTACAACACACGCATGCATGGACGTGGATATGGACTATTCTTGCTGCAAAAGGTTGATCAAGGCCAGCAGAGGAGAGAACATAAGAAGGCAGGAGGCAAGGACGACGAAGACGGATGTGGCCCCAGAGAACTGCGTACCTGTCCAGGAACCTTGCGCCAGGTGACGTACTCTGTGCCTGGCCTGGCATCTGGCACCTGGCGGCTGACCGATGATGGATTTGACGGCTGGCTGGCACACACACACACACCGAGAGTCTGTTCTGTTTCAAAGTCGTGGTGCGCAGTCTCGGTGCGCAGTCTCGGTGCGCAGTCCTGGCGCGCAGCTCCATGGCAAGTTCGACAGCAGAGCAAAGCCACGAGGCGACGACCCTGAGAAAAAGGCCAGACTAGCGGGCGATTGTTAAATTAATTCACTACACCTTTGAAAAAGTCCCGCGTCGATGCACCGGCCAAGGGCAGCACCACCAACCACCACACGTACAGCACTGTGACATCCGTTTCTGGCTGGGAGGGGGGCGGGGATTGAAGAGGGGCCAAGGTGGGGTCCTGGACAGTGCCAGCCCACTAGCTGCCGGAGGTGTGGGCAAGGACGGGCATGGGATTCGCAAGGATTCGCAAGGACGGTGGACATGGCGCAAGCGAGTGTAAGAGAATCAATCGACTGTGAGTCGCTGCGCTGCGCCCGCATATCTTGGTCACCTTGGCGGCGGCGTCTGCTCCCGTCCAGCCAACGACACATCATTTAATCCCCCAGCCTGCTGCTCCAGGATTGCCCGGCTCTGGCTCCCAGATTTTGTTGACTGCTGCCTTGCGAAACCCGGATAGCGCCAGCGCCCATCCACGACTGCCAAAGAGAATCTCGTCGAGAGCGAGACCTCACCAGCCGTCTCGTTTGTCTCGAATCATTGTCGAGTCCAGCCTCATCATCGACCCCCTCCCCCTCCCCCTCCCCCCAGCCTCTTTCTGTCGGCCTTGTCCCTCGCCTGGAGCAGAGGACACGCTTTTTGATATATTCCGTCATCGACGCATTCGGTCGTCGCCATCTCGGAACCTCGCACCCGCTTTTGCTTTTGCTCTCCCTGACCTCGATTCGTCTGCAGCCGAGTCAAAGCAGTAGGACAACCAACATCATCAACCAACCAATCGCACGCCAGCTCAGCTCGCGACCCTTGTTGGAGAGAAATCTGCGCCAGCCAGCTTCACTCACACCACGGCGAGCACTTTTTTTTTTCTTTTCCTTCCTCCTCCGTCTCCCCCTCAAGTGCTTCAGGCTCGTGCCCATCATCATCATCTTCGTTGAGCCAATTTCGCTTCGGAACTCGCCCTCGCTTTACTTTTCAGTCAACAGCCCATACCGCGTGCGAGCTACCAGTGGAATCAGTCAGTGACCTGGTTGTCATTTCCATTCCAGCCCTTGAGAGAGCTTGCCTCATCGGCCGCCTCGTCCTACACAAGCCTTCCGGCACCTAGAATTCTGTGGTATGAACGGACCACGTCCTCGACGCGCAAGTTTCGGCATGTTGCTCCGACGAAGCAAGAGCGGCGACTTGGGCAAGGCCACGCGCAAAGCTCAGGCCCTTAAGGAGGCTGAGCTGGAGCGCGAGCGTGAGCGCGAGGCTGCGTTGCGCGTGGCTCCCAAGCTGCCTGATTTCGCCAACATCGCCAACAACACTGAGCGGCTGTCCCACGGCCTCCCCCGAGAGCTGCAGCCGTCCGAGCCAACGTACAGCCTCTCCAACTCTGGTGGCTCTGGCGGGTTCTACATTCGCGCCTCGCCGCCAGAACCGCGCAGTCATGTTTCGCCCACAGCTCCCTCAATGCCCGTCATGAATAACGTGTTCGACCCTTACGCGAGAACAGAGAGTATGACGAATCGTGGTCGACACAGCTATGCGAGCAGCGCCATCAGCATCAGTGGCCCCAGAAGGATGCGCAGAAGAAAGGACCCCACTCCGTTCAAGTGAGTTTGCCCCTTACCCCACCACATTGCAGCCATTCCCGTCCATTTGTCTCGGTCCTCAGGGCCTTCCAAACCTTGTTGTTCTCGTCGCTAAACTCGTTTGTTTCAACGCACAGCATCCTCGTCATCGGCACAAAAGGTTCTGGCAAGACGTCATTTGTCGAATTTCTCAAGACAGCCCTGACTCTGCCCATCAAGAAGCGACCCAAGAAGTTCGACGACGATGAGTTTCGTATGCCTGCCCCCGCCTCGGGCAACTTCATCCCGCACTACGTAGAGACAGAGATGGACAATGAACGTATTGGCGTGACCCTGTGGGACTCTGAAGGCATCGAGAAAAACCTGGTCGACCTACAGCTCAGGGAGCTGACGGCGTTCCTGGAAAGCAAGTTTGAGGAGACGTTTACCGAAGAAATGAAGGTGATTCGCTCTCCGGGTGTACAGGACAGCCACGTCCACGCCATCTTCCTCGTTCTCGACCCGGCACGACTTGACCGCAACGTCGCGGCAGCATCTCGAGACAGGACAAACGGATTCCAACCATCTGGTGGATATGATGCGCGTGTCCGGACCTCGGGTGCTCTCGACGAGGACCTCGACCTGCAAATTCTGCGCACCCTTAACCAGAAAACCACAATCATCCCGGTCATCACAAAGGCCGACACCATTACAACCAAACACATGAACGTGCTAAAGAAGTCGGTATGGGAGAGCATCAAAAAGGCCGGGCTGGATCCGCTAGAGCCACTGGGCTTGGATGACGAAGTGGAAGGTTTTGGTCAACCGATTGGTGAGGAGGAGGACAGCCTCTTTGCGGACCATTACAGCTCCAGTAGCTCGACGCAATCGCCGCCAACGTCGCCGGTGCGTCGCCACAAGGCTCTCGATGAGCTGAAGGAAGATGAAGTTCCCGCCCTCCCCCTCTCCATCATCAGCCCCGACCTGTATGAGCCCGGAGTGATTGGTCGGCAATTTCCCTGGGGATTTGCGGACCCTTACAACGACCAGCACTGTGACTTTACGCGCTTGAGAGAGGCAGTCTTCTCCGACTGGCGAAGCGAGCTGCGCGAAGCCAGTCGCGAGCAGTGGTACGAAAACTGGAGGACGAACCGACTCAAGCTTCGAGACCTGCCCTACCGCCATCGATGAGCGGCTGAAACGAGGGGTTTTGTTGGGAGGGCAATTGGACGATGACAAATTAAGGGTCGGGTACCAAACAAGAAGAAAAGAAAAATAATATCTGCGCACACGTGGGCAACAGTGCCATTTGATTCAGGAGTATCTCGCAACAGGGACAATCATGACGTTTGCTTTTTCATTTTTCCTCGTTTTTGGCGAGCTGGATCTTTGCTCTCTCTCTGTCTCTCTCTTTCTTTCTTTTCATTGTGTCAGGACAGAGAAAAACATTTGGATCGCCGAGCTCTTTGGAAGCACCCTGCTATCACTTTTCCTTTTTTCCCCTACTCTGGAAGTCGTACGACCATGGCCATGTGGAGCTTTGCCTGGTCTTTTTTTTTTTTTCCATCAACTCAAGAATGTCGGTCTGCAAATCACTTTTTTTGTTTTTCCATTTCCTTCCCTTTTTCTGGGTCACATGGTGGTTCTGGCAGCATGGACCTCACTCACTGTATCTTGAACAGGAAATAGTTAATATGGGTTAATCAATTCTGCGGCTATAACAGCAAGTCATGAAAAGAGTTGAAAGCAATCAAGAAAATATTCAAGGGAGAGTTGATAAGCAGGGGAAATTCCTGCTGGCGCTGGGATAGCGACATGTATTCAAAATATCACTACTGGCGTGGCTGCTTTGGATCCAATATATTCAAGCAGTAGTGAACGCTGCATGATGCCATATTCAAAGAAGAGAAAGGGAGATATGAAATCAGGCAGGACAGAGAAGAGCAAACTTGCCAGCGTAAACACTGTGGGAAAGGAAGGGGAAAAAAAGGGGGAAAAAAAGAAGCAAATGATTTTCAGCCATTCGTAGCACCATCAACAGTCGGTATTGATAGGGTGTCCTTGCCTATCCACATCCGCCTCACTCCGATGCGGATTCTTGCCCATTTCGAGCAACTTATTCTCCTCCTTCTTGCCGAGGAGAACCTGATCGAAATTGGGGGGCAGATTGAGATCCGTCATGAGACAATCGACCTTGATATTCCGCGCCTTGTCACGATAGGCCTGCTGGTCACGGGGATGCTCAAAGTGTTCGTTGTGTTGATCCTGAATGAGGGACCATTTTGCGCCGTGAATCTTGATGTAGCGTATGAGGAGTCGGCTGTCGTCGTGCGACCAGGTGTGACGTTGTCGGGGACGCGGGGCGATGGACAGGGAGACGCGTGCAGCGGATGATGATGATGCCGGCAGCGACGACGACAAGGCGTGGCGAGCGCGATGGCGCGCGACCACGTCTTGTTTCTTGTACTGAATGTCCCGGAAGTTGGCTTGGGAGGGGACCAGTGTCGGAGACGGAGAATGAGACGGCTCAGCAGCGCCGCGGGACCTGAATGAAGTGTTGGGGGCCGGCGACGGGTTCGGTAGACGCCGTCGTTTAGGGCTGGGTCCTCTCAACTCGGCTCGGCGGGCATTGGGCTCAACATGGCGAGTGTCTGTTTCGAAGTCGTCGTCGTCGTCATCGTCGTCGTCGACGCTGCCGCCGCCGTCTTCGTCTTCGTCATCGGAGATGGTGAGAGTCCTGCGCAGAGACACGTTGCCCTGCAGTAAGGTGCTGGCTGGTATGTCGTAGTCACTGGGCGCATCTGGTGGCGGAAGGGCGCCAAGGTTTTCGAGCTCTTGAATGGCTCTTGCTCCTCCACGATGAATGAAGGACCGCTGCCTAAGAGAAGATGGGGAGTTAGAAAAAAAAAAGAATAAAAAGAATAAAAATAAGAATAAAAAAAGGAAAAAGAAAAGAAAAGGGAGACGAGGGAAAAGGATTTAGATTTAAAAAGGGGAGGGGGACGTCGGCATGGAAAGTCGCTTACTTCTCCGTTCCCTCTGGCGGCCGGAGGATGGCCGGAGAGGAGGAAGGACCCTGGCTCTCGACAATGGAATCCTGGGTTTCCCTGGCGTCTTGGAAATCTTCTCTTGCAGCGTCTTCCTGCTCCCTGGCCCCTGACTCGTCATTGTGTCCAATTACTGGCAGAGCGGCAAATCTTTCATGACACCACTTCTGGACATCGGTCCAAATCTTGGCCAGTGGGTACAAACGGCGCAGCTGATCTACTCCAGAGCCTCTCTTGAGCCCTTTGGCCTCCTTGAGCAAGTGCTCAACCCTCGTGGATATTCGCTCAGCAATCTCCGGGTCTTCCTCTCGGTCCTCATCGCCACCGATGAGGCTCTTGAAGGGGCCGTGAGTGGAGACTTGGCCATTGTCAGTGTTTCTCGTGGATCTGCAAAATACCGAAGCAATGGTTGCGTCAATGTCCAATCTCCCCCGCTGAGCAGCCAGCAACTCGATGGCGTGGTGCGTCCGAATATTCAGCGCGAGATTAGCAAATCTAGCGCTGCTTTGAGGCTGATCCGAGAGGAGAAGCCGCGGGAAGGCCGCGTCCAAGGCTTCGAGGAATGAGAGAATGTCTTGCTTGTCCCGCATTTCAATCTGCTCAATCTCGTCGAGGGCGATGACCAAATTCGCCTTCACCAGAGCATTCATCAGGGGAGCTGCTTTCGTCCCCGTGCGCGCACTCAAGTCTCGCAGCCACGAGAAATCAATGAATGGCGAATTGGAATCAGGGTCCTCGTGTGCCTCGAGAGAAGCGCGGAACTTGTTTCGCTTTGTCTTAAGAATCGAAACAAAAACAGGGCTATCATACTTGTCTTTGATATTTTTGAGGCGAAAGTGAAGCTCGTCTGCCGAGGAAGACAGGTCTGATGAGAGGGCGTTCATAATCTGGTATCTCTGTGTCTGATCCTCAGGGGCTTGTCCGTTAGACGCAGGCCGCGTTGACGGCGCGGAGCCCAGCTGGTCGTCTGACATGTCGGCATCAAAATCATCATCCTCTTCGGCTTCCGCCTGCGTCGGATTCGTTGCTATGCTGGCCACGCTGACGTCTCTGCCGCGCTTAGGGGCGCCTCGGACAGGAATGGGATCATTGGAGAGAGACCCAGGCCCGGCCTTGGCGGGCTCGGGGTCACTGAAAGCGATGGCTCGACGCACGCGCTGCGAACCTGGCTCTTCCCGGACTGGCTCGAGAATGGACGGCGTCTGCCTGCTGCTCCAGGCGCGTGTCGCTCTGTTCATTCTCGGCGCTCCAAGGGGCCGGCTCGCGTGTCTGCGAAGCTCGGCTAGCAAGCATGAAGAGTGGGAAAAAAGAAAGAAATAGAAATAGAAATAGAAAAACAAAAACAGACCAGTCGCAAATCCAGCTGTCGTGCTGGGACGGAGCAAGCCGCTGGCGTCGTGACGGCCTCGATGCTGATGAAGATGAATAGCAAAAGTTTTTCATGCCCTCTTTGAAGCGAGCTTGTTGACAGGGAGAACGAGTCAGGACGCGTTGGCCAAAGCTTTCGCTCGTTGACTAAGACCAAAGTGCAACCCTAACCCCGAATCGTCCAATCATGGCTAACCCGAAGCTTGGAGTTGAAGGCATGATTTCAGGCATGATCCCTTCTGATTGGCTCGGCATGTTGATGCAAATACTTTCTTGCCGTTTGATTGGAGCCCTGGGACTCCCGTCCCCACCCAGCTGTCGACCAATCAATGGGCCCTAAGGTTTTATTGCACGTGTACGTAATGTACTTATTGTATGGATCTTCTAGTGCACGTGCTCGTGTTCGTCACACAATGACTTCTACCTATAGCAGCACTGAAAAGATATGGGAAGCTACACAGTGTCGCCTCGCAATGCCAGCCTTGACGCAAGATTGAATTCTATCTGAAGAGGCAGCTATAATTGCTTGCTTCAGCAGCTCGGTGTCGAAGGGTGGCAGAGCCTTTTGAATTTCTTCGAGAGACATACTGCCTGCGTACGCTGAGTTTCATGGCAGGAAGTTGCATTCTGAAGTTCGTTTTTCGGTCCCTATCGTGGGATGCAGGCTCAAGCCGAACGCACAAGAGCCTTTCAAAACGGCGCACAAGATCGAAGCCGCTCCCTACTGATATGTCGCAGAGCTGACAGACGTTTGATTGTGCTTGGCCCGAGGATACATACAAATAGAAAGATGTAGATATATCAAGCATTGTATCGCTGCGCCGTCGCCCACTGAATTCAAAGGGATGGGTCAAGCCCCAGCGATGGAAGGCCCAAGGTGACCTGTAGAATTCAAAGATAGGCGGTCGATCTTCAGCCAAACAAAAGCGAGCTCACATCGTGACCCCTCTCCCCATTGCTGAAGCCGCTCAGGCAAACTTCTTCTGAGTGGGGATAACCGGCTTGTCTGGGCCAAAGACGCCGAGAAAATAGGCCGAGCGCATCGAGAACAACCAGAGCTGTGGAGGATATTGGTTTCCGGATCAGCATCAAGGGCTCGAAAAAGTAGACTTGACTCCCACGGCCCCAGACAGAGCGCCGAGAACTGGTTTCACAAACGGCAAAAGGAATCTGCTGCTATGCTTGACTCGCGCGGTTCAGCACCAAAGAAGTAGGGAAACTGGTCACTTACAGTGAAGACAATATTACCCCAAGCCAACGAGTTCCACCCACCTGGATTCATCATGCGTTCCGGTCCTAGACCGTAGCAAGTTACAGCCACGTGGCCAATATCGCCGAGCCAGAGCGCCCACAGGTAACTCCGCACGACCTTGACCTCAGAGGTGGAGTGGAGGACGAACAGGCCAATAAAGGCCATGAGCAAGTACAAATTTCCCAGTTGCCATGCTACGAGGATACTGTTTGCGGAGTTTGCGGTGACGATGGCTTCTGCAGCGTTGGCTTGAGGAACCTGTTGGTTGATGAACCAGACGGGGTCTGTGATTGCGCCGAGGAAGCCGGCTACACTTTGGGGTGTTCCAAGCGTCAGCGTTGATTAGCTGTTGAATCGTTCGATACCATATGATGGTGTCGTTTCAAAATGATGCATACACGATGCGTGTGAGAGACAGGCGATGTGTGTCTGGGCGTAGGCTTGAGCGTGGGTCGGAGTCGGGGCGACTAGGGAGAAACCTGGCGACGGGAATGAAGCGACTCACAGTGATATGGGCTCGACGACGGCAAAAGTGACGCGAGGAAGAGTGGGCAAAGAAGACGCCATGATGCAGACCAAGTTAGGAGACCAGCTGGATCGTGACGTGGTGGCAGCAGGACAGAAGCGAAGTGTCGAAGCACGGCGATGTCGTCGATGAGCGATGAGCGGGCTCGCCGGAGGACCCTCGCCATCCCCGCCGAGGACCAAGAACCGGCGGGGCGCCAGGGCCCAAGCAAAAGCAAGCCGACCGAGGCTGCTTCGGCGTCGCCAGGTGGCAGGTGGGTGGCTGCTCCCCAACGGAGGGACAGATAGATTGTAGTCCGTCCCGGGGACCCTGTCTTTTTGGCGCGCTAGTGTGCGTTGGGAAGGTCGTCCGTAGATGATGAAATGAATTCGTGCGCTACGCGGGCTCTACGCGGGCCTACCATCTTCCTTTAATCGAGCGCTCGGCACAGCAAGGACCTGCGGCGTGGTCAATTAGATCTGTGGCTTTTGCTCGCGACGTAAGATGTCTCTGACGTGCGCGCACCACCATGCAAGTGTCCTTGACAGCCCATCCAACAGGGTGGGTGTTTGTGGGTGTTTATGGCTGCTTGGATGCTCCCCCTCCGCGCCCCCGGACTGTCCGTTCTCGCCATTTGGGGGTGATTCTGCGTCACTGGAAAAAGAAACAATGGAAGTGGACAGGACAGGACAGGACTGGCAGCGGAGAACGGATGACGCCAGTCGTGCACGCACTGGCAAACTGGGCACACAATCCCTGACCTGAGGAAGGCGCCTGCACCGACCCGGCACCGACCTGCCAGCCAGCCAGCCAGCCAGCCCCTTGTCACAGCCTTGCGTGTCTACATACAGACCACTGCAAACTCCGTCCAGGCCAAATGTCATCCCATGTGACGGTTTCACGTGCCGATGGTGGCTTGCCAGCATCAATGACACGCCCGAATGAATGGCTCAATATTTCTTTCCCCAAGACTCTTCATCACCTCGGCCTCATCATACCCCCTGTTCGCGCCATTGATACATATCTTGGCCTCGTTCCCTCTTCCTTTCCCTCCCTTCATCTCTCTTTCTCCCTCCGTGCCTCTCTCGCCTCCACGTCTCGCCATCGCTCAATGTGCTCCTCGACGCCGTGTAAGCCCACGGCAACATGGCAACCATTGAACCGCGGCTAATTCACTTGCTGAACGACCCGACGTCTTCACGTCAACTTCAGACTCCTGATCTGCCTCCCCTGCAGGCCTTGCCGCTCCCCTCGTCAGCCGAGCGCTCACTGCCTCCCATCGAGGCCATCGAGTCCGATGGCCCTTCACGGCCTCCTGGCGCCTCGGGCTACCCGTTGCGCAGCATGTTCGACAGAGACGGCACTGAATCGATGAGCCCCAAACCCCGCTCCAGCGACGATGCGTACAACAACAAGAGGAGCCGAGACCTGCATCCCAAGGATGACCTCTTCCAGCTTCCTCAGCCGATGAAGAGGCAGAAGTCGGCCCAGCAGGCGCCTGCCATGCCCCCCATCATCAATGGTCTGCTCGAACCGCCGCCACATGCCGCGCTGTTCCCCCCCATTGATCCCACTTCATATGACGACAGTGATTCCGGGAACATCCGGTTGCTCCAGCATGCCGTCGCCTCTGAGGACCGTTTGCTATCTCCCGTAGCCAACAAGGTTTCCCCCGGCAGAGGGGGCAGGAGCAGGAAGAAGGCGGCCAGGCCACGCAAGAAGTGGACCGAGGAAGAGACCAGACATCTCCTGTTGGGAGTCAGCCGCCATGGCGTGGGCAAATGGACGAGCATACTAGACGATCCAGACTTTATCTTCAACGACCGATCGGCCGGCGATTTGAAAGACCGCTTTCGAACTTGTTGTCCGGAGGAGCTGTGGTCCTCGAGCAAGCCATCCTCACATGCAGGTTCGCCAAGCGCAGAGCCGACAGAGTCGACGAGATATCGGTCCAGAACTGGACTTCACTCCGAAAACGTTCTCATTGAGGATTCGTCGTCACCGCCAGATGTGTCTGTCCCCTTTTTTCAGCCCAGAAAGAGCCGTGCACATCGAAAGCGGGTGGAAGATTTGGTCCAGATGGGTATTCAAGGACCATTCAAAAAATCGCGCAGGCGCGAAAGGCGCCCATTTACAGACAGGGATGACCGCGAGATACTCGAAGGGCTCCATATCTACGGTCCAGCTTGGACAAAGATACAGCGGCACGAGGACTTCCAGTTGTCTACGAGGCAGCCCACTGACCTGCGGGATCGTGTCCGAAACAAGTATCCCGACATCTACCAATGCATCGAAAAAGGCTCCTTCAATTCGAGGGTGCGCGCGAGGGGCGGTATTGTGCTAGAGCCATCAGTCATCATGTCCATTGACACGATGCTCGAGCGTTCCAAGACACCAAGCAAAGCCTCCCGCTCGAGCCGCGACAAGTTGAGGGAAGAGCAGTCACACTGGGCCCTGCAAGTCACCGATTCCGCCGGCTGCGGCCACCCGCCACAAGACCTCGACCTCATCGACGTCAGCAACACCAACCTCACGGGGAGCGAGATGGGCATATCCAGACTACTGCTGGACGATCCCCGTGATGCTTCAGGCTCTAGCAGGCCAGGCGTTGAACACTTACCCACTCCATCGTCGCCGTCGCCGATCCACACTACAGAGTCTCGCGAGTGGCCTGACAAATTTTCGAGAACATGTCGACATTCACCCAGCGCCCAGAGTCTTGAGCACCACTTACCGCATTGACAAGGAGTAATGAATTTTGATGCCACGCGTGACCCAGAAGTGATAAAGGAATCGGTTTGTTCTACTAATCCAAGGTTTCAGACATGATAGCATATAGACATACAATTTTCGTTTAGATTACATTAGCGTAGCGTGTTGTAATGAATAATGACTTGCCTTTTGCGCCGGGGTTATAATTTTTATTCTTTTTGACTCGCAGGTTCGGTTCTGGGAGAGGGTTCTCGTAGTGTATCAATTGAGGACAGAGGAACAGAAGTACACAACCGTAGGTCATACCTGTGTTTGAGTAGACCAACGAGCCCATCCATCGAGACATGTCACCATGAACAAAACTCACGAGCCTTGTCCTGCTGGAATCCTGAGGGCTGCGAACAGACTTGGTGAAACTACTCTTCAAGTCAAAGTTTTGTGTGCGATCACGTCATCTTGGGATTCAGCTCATCAGGACACGACACACAACATTTTGCAGATTGCGAAGGCGACTCTCATCAGAAGGTGGTCTTCATGGCCACTTACTCTTCAAGGAGCATTTGCAAAAGAATTATCAAATTCAATGTCTACGAGGCCTTGTCTGATGAGTCAAGTACTGTGTTCTACAATGTTCAAGTCTAAATTCTCCCCGCTGCTTGTTTCATGTCATTCATGGCAAAAATCATCATGGCACCTGGCTCCTACACTATTTTGTACCTTTTTCCTTCCCCCCCCC
>JMQE01001285.1:0-26365 GCA_000731825.1 Hypocrella siamensis | reverse complement strand
CCCCCCCCGGCCGAAACAAACATCTCTAGCCAGTTTCAAACCATGCGTGCTCCCATACAGCACGAACCCAGACAAACCCACGCCGGAGCCTCGAATTTTGTAATGCACTCGGAGCGCCCTTGCATCTCAATGTACAGTCGCTAACGCAGGGAGCATTGCACCTCTACGTCATGTTACAGCACATGACTCTCGAGGGAATGCGACGCTCAGTGTGCAGAAAAAAAGAAAAGAAAAGAATAATGGATTAAATCTCGGCAGAAATGCCACTTTCATACGTACTCTGCAATGCAACCAACTACTACCTCCATACGCACCCTGCAAAGGTGCAGCAAACAACCTCGGACCTCGTCACACAATTCTCCCCATCATCGTGAGCGCAAAATGGCACCTTTGCTGCTGCGACCGTCACCTTCAGTCCTCCTCGTCTGCCAAAGGGGTGCTATAGTAGATGGTCTGGTATACACCCTTCTTCTTCGAATAGATATAAGATGCGTCGCAGTGGATCGGCTTTTTGCGACCATGATTTACGTCACCACTGCAAATTTGTTAAAAAAAAAAAGGAATTAAGGCAAGGTCAGAGAAAACACAAATCATTTCTTCTTCTCAGGGTGAGACAAGACTTACAAAGCGTCCGTGACAATTTTGCCATACCGGCCGTTTGTCCCCCACGAGTGCTGGACTATTCGGAAAATCTCCTCGTAGTTTCGAATCGTCTCCTCGTCGCTGCGCACGTACTGCCACATGGGCAGATACGTCTTCACTTTGGGCAGATTCTCGCCCGGAACCAGCTCCAGGCTAAAGTACAACCTCTGGGTGAACAGGGTTGACTCGTTGATGGGCTTCTCAAACGCGTCGTCTGGGAGTCCTTCGGGCTCCTGCAACAGGAGGTGCCAGATGCTCTTGAGGATGCGCAGGCCCTCCAGCGTCTCCTGGTCGTCGAGTCTGCCACCGAGCGTGACAATGTCCCGCACCGTGTTGAAGGCGTTGGTTTTGGTGTTGATGTAGAGCTTGACCCTCGCCTTGGCCAGGCTGGCCTCGTCGGGGCAGTCAATGCCCACCAGCTCGATGGCCGAGTCTCCCTGCAAGCTAGCAATGTGCCTGGAGTCGAGGCGCAGGGTCAGCAGAGCCGAGAGAGAACGAGAATCTAGAAGAGCAAAGGAGGATGGGGGAAAGGAAGGATGAAAAGAGAAATCAGGTCTGGCCTCAGGGGAGAGGGAAATTTTTCTTGGGGGGGGGGGGCTTACTCCTCCATCATATTGATGGCCTCGGGCTTGAAAGCCGGCTGCAGGCTCCGAAGCGTGTCCCAGATCAGTGGCGCCATCGACTTGCCCGTTATAATCTCCTTAGCCCTCGGGTTGATGTAGAGCTTCATGGACATGCCGGAGCCCTTGAGGTCAAACGCGGTGAAGGCAAAAGGGATCCTCTTGAGAGGCTGCGCCTCGGTTCCCTCCGGCAGCATGCCCTTGATCCATTGAGGCAGCATATCAATGATGGCCTGGGCCTCGTCGTTGGACACCTCAAAGGCCGACAGCCAGACGCTGCTCCATTTCGTGGTCAGGCCAAAGGTGGCGGACAGGTAGGCCACAATGTCCTTTGCGGCCTGGATCCCCAGCGGATCGCGGGGAGTCGCCGCGTCGCAGCCGAGCATCTCCCAGCAGTACCGGACGCAGTTCTTGTCCTTGGTCGTCGCATTGACGCTCAGCTGCATGGGAGAGCCACTCTGGGTGATGTACGATGGGCTGGCGGCCTTGGAGGGTCTAGGTCCCAGGTTTGGGATGACGTGCTGGTAGATGAGACGAATCTGATGGTCCTGCTCCTCCTTGGAGTAGGACTCGGTCGCCTTGAGGAGGGATCTCAAGGCCGGGATGCAGTGGTTTGCCCAGTACAACATGTCCAAGGGATCTGCCGATCCCTTGCGGTTTGCGCAAGTCATCAACTCGGTGGCCATTTGGTATCGAGTCCGGGCCAATGGTCTGATGCGATGCGAAAGGGGGGGAAGTGTAAGCCAGCTGCAGATTTTTCCTTGCCTGCCAGGTCGAGAAGGGAATAGAAGAAAAGAACGAGAACGAGAGAGGAAAACAGGACGAACGAACCTGGAAGCTGTGTCATGAAACAGAAGGCGCAATAATGATGAAATGGGAAGAGCCCTACGTTGCCCTCGTGTGTTTGGTGGTTGTGTAGGGTCGTGTCGTTGTCGTGTGCTTGTTGTGGGAGTACCAGTGGCCTTTTAGGCAAATTAAATCGAATGGCACTCCCTCGTCTCGTTTGAAAGGATCCCGTGTAAGCCAAGGAAAAAGGACAAGTCGACTGAGAGTATATCAATGCGTCGATGGGCCAGTCGCGGCCTGCTCGTCCTACGTCGTGAGGTGCCCTGCGTGCCTTCCCTGGGCGCAGGTTGCTGCCCCGACCGACTCTTCCCCCCCTGCACGTACATGATGACCTGCATACTCCCTTCCATGCATGCCCGAGTTGCATGAGACCGATTTGGAAGAGACGAAAATGGATGAGACAAGTTCGTGGTACAGCGTGGTGAAGAAACATGCCCAGTCGTCCCGGGTTTGCAAAGCTCCATGGACGACAAAAGACACGCAACGTCATCCACAAGGGGGGAGGGGGTTGCTTGTGCTACGCACTCCAGAAAAATCAGGCAGCAATTGCCACTTGGGCATTGGTCCAGGTCCTTTTTCATGCCACATGGCTGGTGCCAAGGCGACGCACAGTATGTCTGGTACATGTCGACGCGCCGACAAGAAAAAAGCTGTCAGGGTGACAGTGACGTTGCCTCTTTTTTTTTTTTTTTTTTTTTCCTTTTTTTTTTACCCCACGGCCCGGCAAATCTGCCGCATTTTCCTTCTATCGAAACCCTCGATTTCTCGGAGAATCCACGTACTGCATCCTGTTGGGGAAATTATTACGAGTAACAAAGTACCGTTCAGGGATCGAAAATGTCCCCTGGACGAGGGCCATTATGGCCGTGCTCATCGCGAGGGCACTGCTTCTTTGTTTTCAGCACACCCTAGCAGCTGGTGGTGATATTGACCCTGACCGTCTCGCATGGGCTCATCAACACCACCTGCTTGATGCTGTCTTTGGCTCGCTACCGCTGAGTCATTCTTTTCGGTGTATCATCACAATGTCACCTTCAGCACAGGTGTGAGGTTCCAGTCGTCTTCAACATGTGCAACGACCTTTGTTTAGCAACATTCACTGCATCAAAGTCATGTCTGCAATATCCGTGCCTCTGCTCCCGAATAGATTCATGGCTTGACGGGATTGGTTTTACGACATGGTTTCATCTGACAGGCGTGTCTGACATTCTGTGTCCAAGTAGCAATTTTCGTCGACATCAAGTACAAATCCGTGACGCAGCCTTTGCAGCCTATACTCTGCATGCATGCAAGACCAATCGTTGGCAACAGACTTGGAACAGCCAAATGCGCAAAAGCTATCTATCAATCAATCCTTGCGCCTTCGCAAAAGGACAACGGCGCTGCGGTTGGGGAAAATCTTGTCCCCGTGCAAAGTGTTTGGAGGCCTCGCCGTCTCAAACTCAGTCTGAAGCTTGAAGTCATAGTCGAGCAGGATCCGGCTCGTGATGGCTTTGATCATGTACTGGACGGAAGAGGAAAAAAAAAGACGAAGCATTAGCGAAATGTCTTGCTCGCCAAAAAGAAAGAAAAAGAAGAGGAAAACTGAGGACAACACACCGAAGCAAGGAACCGTCCGGGGCAGGCATAGCGGCCAAGCCCGAAATGGAGGTTTGAGGAGCTGCTGTTGGAAAAGGCCGAGGGCGCCGTCGACGCCTGCTTGGTCCATCGCAGCGGACGAAACGACTCGGCGTCCGGGATCAGCTCGTCGTCGGTGTTGATGCATCTGGCGGGAATGGCGATCTGCTGTCCGGGCTCCAGCCTGAAGCCATCCGACAGGGTGATTGGCTTCTTCACGACGCGTCTAAAGGTGACTAGAGAAGGGCGTTAGTCTTTTTTTAAAACTGACAGCACGGGCCTTGAATCGACGAACATTCACCGACGGGATTGATGCGTTGCGACTCCCGCATCAGACTGTCCAGTTGCTTCATGTCGAGCATGGACTGCTGCGTGATGGCCGCCCAGCCGTTCTTGAGCACAGACAGCTGTTCGTTGCGCAACGTCTTCTTCAGGTCCTCGTCCGCAAGCATGTCGAAGAGGATATGCGTGGTGGCCATGGCCGTGGTGTGGACGACTGCCATGCTGAGGATTCCAAGGGTCCGCTGGGCCAGAGCCGCCGGATTGGCCTCGCTCTCGGTCCTCGCCAGCTCCATGCACCACTGGAGAAAGTCGTCGTGGTGCTCATCGTCGGAGGAGCCTCTCCTCTTCTTCACTTCCGAACCAAGCAGCATCTGGATGTACTGCAGCTGCTCCCGGGCGTCGGTGACGCTGGACAGCCAATTACCGAAAAGCGACGTCATCGCATGACTGAGGCTGAGAGAAGTGCTGATGGTGGCAAAGGTGTTTCGGCTGAAAGATGCAGTCGTTTCCAGGAAGACTTCGTCCCGGCACGTCGGCTCGCCTACGAACAACCTCGACGCCGCACGAGCGGTAAGTTTGAGGACGAGCTCGTATGGGCTGACGGGAACCCAACCATCTGTGACAGCCACGTAAGCCACTTGTCGTTTGTCGTCAAGAGACGAGACTAGAGTGGGAATCGCTCCGCGGAGTCGGGGACAAACTGACCATTCTGGGGAGGCAGTAACTGAATGAACGAGTGGTTCAGCTCGTCCATCATCATGGGGAGAATCTGCGCTGCTTTCGACTCAGACTCCAGTGTTGGCACCGCAACGGATCCGCTGGTGGGCACTCACGGAGTTTGGGCGTCAGGCGCCGTTGAATAGCTTCTGTGTGAAGCTCGCTGCCGAGCAGGATGCCCGTCACGCTGCCCGCGTTGTCTTGGAAACTGGCCGTCAACGGATCCAGCTTGTCGCTCGTGACGGCCCTCAGTTCCGACGCGTATTTCAGAGGAAGGACAATAATGTCCATGTCCATTTTGAGAACTCGAAAAGGTTGATTCTTGAACTGTTATCGGAGAGACGAGTCAGATGCTGACCGTCATGGTTTTTTTTTTTTTCGGGCCACCTTTCCCGGAGCCCAAACTCACCTTGCGATATCCATGGCGGACGAGATGCCTCGCGTTCACAGTCCATGTCAGCCGATCGAATATTTCAGGGCACCAGCTGGGCCAGCGCCTGGCAGTGGGAATTCGAGAGCCGTGTCTCCTCAAAAACAGAGAGACGACGGCGGGCACCCAGATGGCGGCAGCAAAAAGTTGTAACAGCAGCATGTTGGCAAGTGATGATTGATTGGACTTGGAAAGACGACAAGATTTGGTTTCGGGTCCGGTATAACCCAAAATTTACAAGACTGGTTGAGGGACAAGCCAATCGTCACCTCCCGAGCAGCTTTACAATGCTCAGCAGATGACAAAGATGGGTCAGAAAAATGTTCGGGCATGAACCTGATCCGTGAGGGATTCATGCCTGAAGCACGCGGGCCTCTACCCCAGGATGTGCAGCGATGAGACATTTTTTTTTCTTTCTTCCCTCTCCTGTTCTTCCCCTCCCCCGAGGTCGCCAAGCACAAGAGTCTTATTGGCTGAGACTTGAGTTCATCCAATGAAGACAAAGATAAGAGACTAATGACTCCATGCGCGTCAAGGAAATCAGGTTTCTTGCCTCGAAATGTGACACGAGATATGCGACGGCCGGCCGCCATCCACGTACGTGCGCGCTCGATCAGGTTCGGGCTGCATGCATAGAAGGTGTGAAGATGTAACCGAATCTAGCCAAAAGACAAGCACCATGACCTTTTCCCCTCCTCGCTTGCCACCGCACCGCAGCAGCCCAGGTTCGTCATGAACCTGTGTGCAGCGCAGCTCGTATTCATGTCCGCAAAGAGAAATGTCAAGCAAGTAGAAGGGTGAGTGGAGATGAATCTCCTTGACATACAGGAGGCGTCCGAATATAGTGTCGACAGCTATATACATGCCTGTTGTGCCTGATACCTAGGCGTTTTTTTTTCCCGCGTCGTCAGGCAATGGGCAAACACTTAGCTAAAGACACCGTTACAGTCCCCATGATGGTTGTAACAGCACGGCCCAGTTAGTTCTTCGTATATCTGGTGAATCATGAGAGCAGAGACCGATTCCGTCGCCGTCTTCTGTTACATTTGCGCAACTCAGCGCATCTGTTATCGATCTCTTATCTGGGGTGGTATTATGCGAGGACTTGGAGAAACAAAGGGCCGCGGGCAGCCGGTCACCTCATCCAATGGGTCTCTTTCATGCAGTTCTCAGCCGCTGATATGGCTTTGTCCTGTCTTTTCCTTCTCAAGGCTGTCGTTGAGGGCTTGACACAGAGCACTTTGCTCCATGCTTGCTGGAATTATTCTTCTTGGCACGACACGCGCGGCCTATGCTCACCTACTGAAGACTTTTTTCCATGGCGATACCAAAAAAAATGTCGGGACTAAACTTTCCTGGCATCATCAAGGGGGTAAGGGTCGACCGAGATTTGCTGTTGTGGACCAATCCGGCCATGTATCGGTATTGTATGGGAATAGTAGGGGTCAGTAGGTAGTGGCTACGGTGCGGCGGCGCATCGGTACAACCCTGAGCTGGGCGCGCAACCAAGATACAGACAGACTCGGGTTTCCCGGCCGGCTTTCAGTGGACAGATGAATCAGATTTCTCCATCTTCAAGGGCCGACAGGCCAGCGCATTGACACGGTCCCGAGATTACTGACAGGTCAATTCCAATCCGACTCGTCCGAGCAGCCACGACTTTCTTTATCCCAAGGGAAAGGGGGAGGGTGGACGCGGCAAAACACACACACACACACACACACGCGGAGCATAGGCCGTGGGAAGAAGGGGGGGAAAAAGTGGATTATGCTGCTATAGAAAACAAGCCTCTCGATGTCTTGGCCCAAGATGTGAGGGCAGAGTGCATGACAGAACAGGGCCCAGACAGAGTGCATGACTTGGATGAGCAGTCTGAAACTCGCATCTGATGATGAAGTTTTGGGAAACCTTGTTTGCTCCGGAAAGAGCATCATCATAGTCTTGGTTTCACTTTATCGTCGAGAGGGGTCACAACTTTTCAAAGCCATTGCTCATTCTTGGGGGTTTCATTTCATATTTACTTTTTTTTCTTTCCTCCTTCTCAAGAGAAAGAGAGAGAGAAGAGAAGAGTAGTTGACAGCGACAGCGCGGAAAAAAAAAAGAGACTTACGCCATGCTGGCTATAAGTCCTTTGCAGCCGGAAACGTGGTCGGCAACGACAGTTTACCTTGTCGGCGCTGTCTTTGTGAGCGCCATTGTTATTCAGTGTTTCAACTATCCCATTACGGTTTGCTCTCTCCTCTCTTTCTCTCTCTCTCTCTCTCTCTCTCTCTCTCCCCTCTCTCCCCTCTCTCCCCTCTCTACTTGGCCGAGGTGCCGCGAGAAAAGTACATATGAAGCTGAGCATTGGCCTCGTGTCCCGTTGTCTAGGTTGACGTGCCGATTGTTGGAATCGGCACGCGATATACGAAATGGCTCGCGGCCATACGCAACATCTGGTACGCCCGGGATGCCATCAACGAGGGATACAAAAAGGCAAGCCACTGGTTTTTTTTTTTTCCGCATTACGATTTGAGGTGAAGGGGACAAGGAGCTGATCGGCGCTTTTTTTTTTGTGTCCTCCCCTTAGCACGGAGATTTCGCCTTTCAAATACCTACCATGACGCGGATGGATACCTTTATTTGCGACCGGCAAATGACGCGGGAGTACTCTGCTGCGGGGGATGATCAGCTTTCCTTTCGCGCTGTCATGACTGAAGTAAGTGGTGCATATCAAAAAAAAGAAGACCGAAAAGAGGAAGAGGAGGAAGAGGGTGACACAACCCCGTTGACCCTGTTGGCAGGAGTTTCAGTTCCAGCATCTCTGTCCCGCGCAGCAGGAGAATTACCCCAGAATACCCAACCCCGTCATTGCAAAGGCGCTGAGCTGGCAGAGGACGAGGGCGAGCAGGCCCGACGACGCCTTCTTCCAGGCCTTCTCCTCCGAGTTCCTTCACGGCTTCCAAGAGGAACTGGATGGCTTCCAGCAGCAAAATGGCCAGAGCTTCTCGATCCTGTCGTCGCTCTTCCAGGCCAAGCCTCCGGACCCGAACTCGGGCTGGCTCGCGGTGCCTTGTTTCCCGTTTGCCCTCAGGGTGGTGGCTCGTCTGACTACTTATTCCCTCTTCAGCGAACCCTTGTGCAGAGACACAGAATTTTTGGACATGTGCTGCGACTTTGGGGACGCGCTTCCCAAAGATGCGCTGGTCTTGCGTCTGTGGCCTGCGCGGGCGAGGGAGTGAGTGCTTGCTTTTCCCTTTTTTTTTCCCTCACACGTTTTAGAGGCTTGACTTTGCCTTGGGCTCTGCTCCATGTTTCGCAATGTTGCAGAGGAGAGAGAAGAAAAACTTATGCGGACTAGATATGTGGCAAAGTTCCTGCCGGCTCCACGACTCTTTGATAAGTTAAAGTTGGCCCTGAGCGGCGAGATTGCGTCGAGAAGAAACACGGGCAGCAATCACATGAAGGTGAGCACCGGGATACCCTGATCTAATCAAGAAGAAACGGAAAAAAAAAAAGAAAAGACAAGAAAAACACCACCATTGACATTCGCCCCGTTGATAGGACATTCTCGACTACATCATGAACTGGGTCGATCAGCAGGCCGCGGGGGCTTACAACGACCAAGACATTTGCAACATGATGGTCAGCACCATCTTCGCGGCCATCCACACCTCCAGCCAGGTTTGTCGATTTCTGTTTTTTTCCCCCAATCATTTTTGACCGGGCGTGGTATCCTGTGATTAATCTTGTCCTTTTTTTCTTGTTATCCCTTGTCCCGCGCGCCAGCTGCTCGTGCATACCATTTTCGAAATTGCCACGCGCCCCGAGTACGTCGGTCCGCTTCGGGAAGAAGTGAGACAGTGTTTTCAGCAGCACGGCCAGGGCACGAAAAAGGCCATCGACTCCATGTACAAGGTTGACAGCTTCATCAAAGAAACACAGAGGCTTAATCCGCTCGATGCATGTAAGCTAAAAGCAGTAGCAGCAGCAGCAGCAGAAGCGCTGCCCTGTCCCCCCGCCCCTTTGGCACAAAAAAAAGCCAAAAAAAAACCCCCCTACAACTCTCCTATCCGTCTGACAAGAAGAAACTTTGTTTCCTTCCAATCAACAGCCTCGCTTGCCAGATTAGCGCTGAGAGACTACACCTTCTCCAACGGGGTTCGCATCCCCAAAGGAAGCGCCATCTTCACGCCAAACTCGCCCATCTTCCAAGACGAGAGGTTCTACCCCGATGCAGCGCGCTTCGACGGCTACCGATTCTCAAATATGAGGAGCGATCCCAAGCTCAGACCAGCATGTGATCTCACCTCGACCAACGAGCAGAGCATGCACTTTGGCATCGGACGTCATGCTTGTCCCGGGAGATTCATGGTATCTGACGAGGTGAAGCTGGCCATGGTCCATCTACTGCTGAATCTAGACTTTTGCATTGAAAACTTTGGTCCTCGGCCGAAAAATGTGCCGTTTGGGAAATTCATGATTCCAAACATGCGGGCTAAGATTTGGCTGAGGGAATCGAGTCGGTCCGAGGCAAAAAAAGGTTGAAGCCGAGGCCATGTATTGTAGTTTGGGCTCAGCCCAGGAACTCCTGTCTTCTGTCAAGTACCTACGTAGCCAATTGAGAAACACGAAGCGTCAAAGGAGGAGGAAGAATACTTGGTGTAAGTTTCCTTGTTATTCACGTGTTTGTGAGGGTATCAAAAGACGCTGTGAATAGCCATCGCAAAAAAACAAGACAAGATTCGGCGTTGACGAAATGACTGACGACATACATACATGTGTAATTGCATGCCAAAAACAATTATGGGGCAGCTTTAACAAAAACGGGACTGACTACCCACTCACACACACACACACAAAGGTGGGTTTTTAAAGTAGATTCGAATAGTGTCCATCACATGACAGCAAAAAAAAAATTCATCAGCCAACACCTTCTAATCCTCGCATGTTACGCCAAACCGCAAAATCTCTCGACAGCAAGGGAACAAGTCGCTACGCTAGGCACTTTCAAGCTCGGCGCTAATGGAAGAAACCAGGAACTGGCCTCGACAGGGGTCCATGAACCTTCTGGGTTGGTTTTTGGGCCCGTCCGTTTAGTGTGCATGACGAGGGCTTGAAGTGGCGTCGCGCTGGCGCAAAGTAACTTTATTATTTTTGTGTGTGCATTTTCTTTTTGTGCTTGTGTGTTTGTGTGTGTGTGTGTGCGAGTTTTCATGACGGAAGCCTGCTGGCCCCAAAGCCCTAGGATTCCCTTCACGCAGGACGTGTCGATCAAGGTGCCATTCAAAGGCCAGCGTCAAAACCATCGTAGCCTGAGTTTATCAAATTGAGTGCAAATATCATCACGTATCCTGGCAATCCAGCGTCTCGGCATCTCATACTGTCACGACGAACAAAGGGATTGATTAATTGACTGTTGACGTTGTCCCTTTGCCCTCTCCCTAGTATCTTCTGCATCACTCCTCCGAATCGTCCTTATCGGGGGCTCTCTGCCGTACAGTAGAACAAATCTGTTGTCCAAAAAGACAAATCTTGTCATACACCTGAAGCACACGAAAGCGGAGCAATGACGAGACATTTCCCTGGAGAAGAGTCGCGGAAAACAATACATGATAAAACAAAATCCGTCAAAACCCTGCGCTGTCGTGGAAACCAATTGCGCCGCCTTCGTTCCTCGACGCCTCTTTTAATTTGAGCCAGCCACACTGCTCTCACGGCCAGCAAGGACGTACTTTCTTGTCACAGACAGGAGAGGGCGCCTCGCAATGTTCTTGCACACAGCAAGGGAGCCGGAGCCGTCCCTTCTAAGAGCTGCCAATGCCGCTGAGGCCCCAGATCATGGGCTGATCAAACTGAACGTTGGGCAGTGCGGCCCGAGCCTGGATGGCATTGGGGCCTACGGCATCAAAGGCGTGTGCCTGTGCATCCCAGCACGCGCCAGACTCGACGTCGCCACAGAAACGGTAGAGCTTCTTCTCGGGCATGTAGCAGAAGGAGCGCTCCGTTTCCGAAACCAGACTGGGCCCGAACGAGGTCTCGCTGCCGCAGAGTTCCACGGCCGAGTGCTTGGCATCGTAGGATACGATGGAGCGTGTCTCCATCCCTATTCCTTTGTTTCCCATTCTTTTGGGTTGCTCCTCGTCAACTGCCTCGTTGAGTGCCTCGTCAGTCACAGCTTCCATCTCAGCCACATCCGCGGCCCGGAATCGGCCTTTGGGTCCAAGAAGCTTCTTGAAGGATTTCTCGACATTGTCAATCTTCTCCATCTGCTTTCCGGAAGTGCCGTCAAAGTACCAGGGGTAGGGTTCGTGGGAAAACTGCAATGCGTTGTTGTCGGCCTTGCAGAAGCTAGCGGGAAGGGGGGGCCATCGTCAGTTCAGCCCGAGCTCACCCCTTCTGGGAAAGAAATACGAGCAGCCACTCACTAGTCAGGGCCTTGTTTAGATGCTTCGGAACCTGTGGCGAATTCGGGGAAATGGATTCGGATGCCAGTTGGGTAGCCGCCAGTTCGGTGTTCGGTCCTGAAGCCGTCCTCACCGAGCCAAGAGCAAAGCAGTTTGTGTGTACCATTGTCGCTCTGAACATCAATGTCCGAGTAGTACCTGTCGCCGACAAGATCAGATTCCGTGTCCAAAAGACACAGGCAGAAAGGGGAGTAGTTCAGGCACTCACCACGGCTTGTTGCACGTCCGGGCCCAATTTCCGAACCAAATGTACTGGTCGCCGGCCTGAAATCTCACAGTAACGGCAGCAAGACAGATGGCATCAGGACGGCCACGAAGCAGCGCATACGAGGGCTGTTGCTTGATGTCCTTGACCACCATGCCGCACCTGTCCGATCCTTGCTCGCAATCCACTCTCGCCAAGGAAGAACCGAGCCATGACCCATGATTATCGAAAGTCCGGATGAAGGGAAGATTGCCTCCAGCATCTTTGAGACCTTCGCTCCCATTCAGGCTCGCACCGTTCAATCCCACTTTGAATCCGTAAAAGACGTCATCAGGGCCTACTGTCGGGCCACTGAAGAAGAGGCCCTTTATGGTTGAACAGAAACCGGCGAAGCCAAAAATGAAGAATGAGACAAAGCCTTGGAAGGATGCCATTGTGACCATATTGACCACGGGGGAAGATGGACTTCCAGCCTATATTTCTTGAAAGGAAAGGGGAGAGGGGATTTATGATGATGATGGTGGTGGTGGTGGTGGTGGTGGTGGTGATGGTGATGGTGGTGATGAAGGTGGTGGTGATGGTGATGATGATGATGATGAAAAAATAAGGGAGAAGATGCAAGAGGGAGGACGAGAAGAAGGGTCTTTATAGGGCAGGCAGTGCCCGTCACCATAAATTTCCAACTCAAACAAACTGCCACAAAGCCGCAAACCTTGATAGCTGAGCCAGATTCTCTCCAGCCCTAGTCTCACATCTCTTGGTCTTCTTAGTTTTCCGTGAGCTGACATACTCTTCTGTTAGCACACCATACCTGATGATGAAAAACAACAGCATGTCGAGACCAAATGCGCTGTGGTTTGAGAACAAACCAAGAAAGCTGAACGCTATGAATCTTCTCTCTGTCAGAAAACAGAAACTCAGATTTTCGTTCGTGGTTCGGCTTTCGCTTCATTCACGGTTGAGATCGGCACACCAAGCAATCTTGGTCAGGTTGTGCTGCCCGAAAAAGTGCCTTCCTTTGAAAGGTCTCTCCTGGCCCGGACCGTACACAGGGCAAATCTTTTTCTCTGTTCCACTTGTGGACGCTAGAGAACTCCTTGGCTCCCCTCCTTTTTTTTTCGGGGATGATGTATGCTTCGGGGCGTTAGGGCCAACCCTAACGGAGCCAAGGCTGTAAAGATTGCGAGCATCATGCCATGGCGATGCTCCTCATCTGACAGCCAAGGGTACTCGATTCTGAGACGGCGTCCGATTTGTTCCTTGTTGTTTTTGCTTTTTTGTTTTTCTCATGGAAGCTTGACAGCTCGGAGCATCCGCCTTTCCAACATCCAGCCGCCGGGGTCTTTCGTCAATCGGCGATCCTATGAAAGATGGGCCTTCTGGCATCGACGTGCCCGTTAGGTCCAATACGGCTGCTAGTCTTTATCGACTATCGAGAGCTCGTTGCAGGACATGAGGGTGTTCCCTGAAAGTATTAGCTCCACAACGAAAGGTTCCGCAGTATCGCAGTATCAGTCATCACGGTACCTACAACCGCGCCACCCGGAGTGTAATGAGATAATCAGATTGATAAGATGACTATGGACACAGTGGCCAGTTGAAGATTCTTCCTGGTTCCACACGTAAAAGTGGTCAGTGGAGCCAGCCAGCGCCCTCTGGGTTGGGTTTTCCATGATTGACTTCGTGCTAAAAAGTTTCTTAGTGTGCCAGTGTTGAGGAAGATGGAGCAAGTCCACTTCGACGGTGACGAATCAACACAAAACTTGCCAGCTTCCTTCAATGGAGGCGCGCCAAGGCTCACAAGTGTTCATCGTAGAATCCATGAGCCCACGCTCCAATCCCGATTGGATGGACAGGCGACAATGTTGCGCCAGATGAGAGGGAAGGGCCTAGATGGGGTGGCAAGAGACAAGTTTCGGCCAAGTTGCTGGCGAGTGGAGCACAAATCAGGAGATGGCTCGTTCAGCATCGCCTCCTTTTTAGGATGGCCACCAGTCCAGCAAAGGGTGATTGCAGTCCAGAGTCGGACGTTGGATTCGTCATCTCGGTGGCATTAGCAGCCAGGTAATCCCTGACGGGCACGTCACTCCGATAGCCGAAATGTCCCGGGAGTATCCAACTTCTGCGATGAAAAAGGAAGCTAGAAAGAAACAAGGTCGCCAGCAATTGCTCAATCGTCCAGAGAAGCCACAGAAATTGAGTTGGTGGCCGAGAAAGTCTCATCTCGTCCGCTAAAGTCGACATCGTCCATGAGCAGACCTTTCGTATCGACAGCTCAATTCGCCGGCAAGCTGAAATTCGCCACAACTTTGAGCCAATGTGTGAAAAATATATAGAAATAGAATTCCATGAACCCTGTGTTCAGATGAGTCCAAACGTTAACCTCATTACTTGACGGTTGATCGAGGTCCAACAGCACAGGCTCACCGTGTCTTGGGCTTGAATCGGAGCACCATTTTATTTTTTTCTGCGTGCAAAGTCCCGATGGTGGCCGCAAACAGCATGTCTCGAAGTCCCAAAGTCAATGCGCCATGCGATGCCTTCGATGACACTTTGCACCGCTATTTCCGCTACAGTGCCCGACTCAGCGGTGTCGTCGTCGAAAAGCTGTCTCCGGCCATAAATCGAGAGCATGTCCACAATCAGAGATCCTGCATGTGCAACAGGAACTCCGACGACGACGGATCATTGGCGCAGACTGAGCCTGCAGCCCGGAAGACGGAGCTGTCATTGTTGTAAAGTGGATAGAACCAAGGAATCGATGCATTTTTTTGTCGATTCAGAGACGGCAGAAGTTCTTCCGGAGATCAAGCGTGCTGGAAGTGCATCCGTGGCCAACGAAAAAGGGAAGCGCACAACTACTCTGGTCGCCAGGAAGGTGGCCTGTCGTTCTTTCCCTGCAAAGAGACAAGATGTTACCAAGGCTGACGGCGCACAAAGCGACAAGGAGGCATGTGCGAATGCATTCAAATCGATTGCTACGCACTTGGCTCGCCGAGTGCGTAGCAGCAACCTGAAATTCGGTTTCCCCGAATTTGTCAATCTAATCATCCGCATGACGACACCCTTGAAGAATGGCCGCTATGTCATAGGTCGTTCGTCGTTCGTCGTTCAGCGAGTCCTTTTTCTCCGGAACTCTCATCAACACATTTCATTTGCATTTATTTTTGGTCGCTATGGGGGGTATTCTGAAATCACAAGTACGAGGTTCTTCCGCCTCCATTTCGCTGACAAAGGGTTACAAGGAAAAAGGGTTACAAGTAATAAATGCCCATGGCCCCACGAGCCTCATCATAATGATTCTTCGGCCATTCTGACAATCTCACAAAGACTTTTCAATAAAAGCATGTCGGTATCTTCAGCGTCCATGCTCACCGCTCGCTCTTCCGCCATTTCGTTCTCTGCCATCAGCTTGGCCGTGGCGACCAGTCTCGAGATACATCGCAGCAGTCCAATCTGAATGACTCGCAGCGCCGCATCTTGGCTTGTGGCAACATTTTCGCGTCTCGTCACCATGCCTTCTTTGGTCCAGCTGGCTGGAGGCGAGGCCAATCTTTTGCCAGCCTTCCCACCACCTGTTGCCAAGTCGGCGCGAGGGGTTAAACCGAGTAACATTGCGGCCTTCTTAGGAATGTCTTCTTGCTGTGATGACTCCTTGATGCTGAGCGCTGTGCTAGGCCGACCGTGAGAGGAGGTGTTCACCGACCGCCGACCAAGAAGTAGTGATACATAGTTGTATGCCACAATATGGGCGTAGAGTGCATCGCAGATGTAGTCGGAGCAGCTACCAAAAACATTCTTGATGGGAAGCCAAGATCGCGGGTTATCTGACTCTGATGATGAAGATGATGAGTCAATGCTGCTTCCGTGGCGAGAGTTCTGGCCTCTTCTTAAAGGCTTCGATTCGTGAAGTTGGGATCCCCGCTTGTACGTCACGACTTTGCGCCACAGAGACTTTCTCGGGGATTGGGCCGGGGAGTCGACATCCGATCCGTCAAAAGCATCCATGCTGGGTTGCCGTACCTTTCTCGCATAGCTTCTGATAGTTTCGACCGTCAAACTTGTTGTCAGAAGCATGGTCTCGGGGAAACAGACGACCGACACCCGAAGGGTCTCGACGGCATCTGGTGGCAGCGGCACCACCTTTGCCGAGTCCTCGTTTTGAAATGTCCATGGATAGGGCTGAAGACTGCTGTCCAACCATGTTTCCACGCTCCTTATCGGCTCAGGTGCTGTGGGAGCCTGGACGATGGCCGGATTAATCTTCTTGATCGAACGTGGTGCAGACTGATGCATGGGCTCAGATTCGAAATCCGACAAGTCATCGCTCATCGGCGAAAGCCCGTGTGACATGTCTACCGGCACACCCGACAACTCGTCCCGCGCACCAGAGAACGCATTCATCGTGTTGATGATCTGCGATGATTTCGTACCCTCAATTCTTGACAAGCTTCGTTGGCGCGATGAGCTGAACGTCTGCGATGAGACTTTCGCGATCGTCTCTACGCGTCCCCGAGTCCATCCACCAGTCATGCTGCCAGATCGAAGAGGAAGCTCAACTGATGTACCCGGCCGCTGACTTCCAGGCGACACGGGGAAGCCACCACTAACAGAGTGCGATTTTCGATGTACAGATCTGGGGACAGACTCCCACAAGCCAGAAAAATTGGTCGCAGTATGCGAGTTGCTGACAAACCCGAGATCGGTGACTGAAGGCGTCGCTGGTCTGGAGACTAGTGCATCCAGATGGCTTTCCTCGACATCGCGAAAGCCATGTGACTCCGGATCCGAGTCTCCGTCCATCCAGCTACGCTTGGAAGGATCCTCGGTGGTCGGGGAAGTTTTTGATTTATAGCCAGGCGAGGGCAAAGACGTTGCGTTCGTCAAGACAGAGCTACGCTGTCGGAAAGAGGGTGGCTCAGCCTCCTCAGAGCTGTGGTGACTCGAGGCAGAAGCTGATTCGGAAGTGTGATCGTACAGAACGGATTCATTTTGGCCGATGAATGAGGCCAAAGATTCTCGTTCTTCGATGGCGCCAAGAGTCTGAACTCTTGCTGAGGCAGCTAGATACGGCGAGCTTGGTGTGTTCTTGTTGCCCAGGCCGCGACCCCTGTCCTCTGAGAGCATGAAAGATGCAGGAGAGCCTGCCGTCATGTTTTTGGCTGAAAACACATCCTTGGAGATTTCCAAGTCTCTCGCGAGCAGTTCGGGTAGGTAGTCGTCTCTGCGGCCGGCCATGCCATCTCCTGTCGATACCGTGCTGCTGCCGGCATTGGAGGAGGCCGGTGAGAGAGCCAGTGGCATAAGCTCCTTCATACTCGACACCGATCGTCGTCTCTGCACTGATGACGAAGACGGTGTTGTTGATGGCAAGGAACTGCGGCTCGATACCGGCTCGAGCTGTTTCCCAGCAGGAGCTGCCGAGTTTGGGCGAGCCAGGGTCATGAGGTCTTCATTGACGTGGAACTTGGGCATTAAATACGGTGTCGAGCTTGAGAGACAGCCCGAGCTCATGACAGTTGGAGAGCGGCGCTACCATGCGTGGTCCGGCAAATAGTGTCGGGCCACAGCGGGGATGTATGACGATGAGCGAGCCAATTGCAATCACAGGGGTGGCTCAAAGACAGAGAGGGAGAAACAGAAGGTGCCCTGCAACGGATTGTGCGCGGCGAGCGAATATTTGAATGTCGCAAAAAGGGGGCTTTGTGATTTCAAGTCCCAGACAGGCAGGAAGAGAGTCACACGATGTAATGGTACAGAAATACCCTCCATCGCGAGGGGCATCCAGACGCATTTTAGCAGCGACTGTGTCCAGAACCAGGGCAGCCAAGGCCAAAGACAAGACGTTGGCGATGGCGATGGCTTGAGCTAGCGGCCAGGAAAAGGAATAAGCAGAGACGGCGACGTAAGCGATGGCGCAAAGAGGAAAGTTGCTGCAACTCATCGGGATCAACGCCTTTTAGCGTGTCTTCTGAATGGTGAGAGAGAGAGAGATGCATGATGGGTGGGCTTCTGAGGGCAAAAAAAAAAGCAACTTCTTGTCTGGGTGAGTGCTACGCACACCACCGTACCGTTGAATGTCTTGTTTCTGCATATCCCCGACGGGCGACTCGTGATGTGACGGCGGCCAGGATGACCGATAAAGATTGCGCCACAGCGAATAAAGGGCGATTGTCTCCAAATTAATGGAAATAGCCTTCGGGCGACTGAATTCCCCACATCGGAAGCTTGTGTTCTATTGGAGCACTAGACCGAGGCCTCGGTTGATTACTTACTGAGGATGAAGGGACTGTCCTGCGCAAACTTCATTGGCTTGATCGCCTCTAGTGTCGCCACGAACAAGCCACAAGCCCATCACTATCCAGTACCGGGATTTTCGGGTTTCGCTTTGGGGTATGTGCATGAGTACCCGTAGGTGTGCGTACGTACAATGCGGATGCAGCGTGCAGTTTGCAGCCTGCAGTGTGCGCTGTGCGGCGTGCAGTGTGCGGCGTGCAGGGCGCAGGGCGCAGGGCGGTTGAGCCATGCCCCTTACTGTGCTCACTGCGGTACAAGATGTCTTGCCGGAACACGGGATGGCATTGTCGGCAGGGATACCATGTGGCAGCTTCTTCGGCGCAGTCTGCAGGCCGCGGAAGAATCATTCTAGGTTCGACTATCCATAACGCTGGCACAGCCAAGCCGAGGAGGTCGGCGAAGAAACCTTTCCCTTGCATAAGTCGACGCCATGTCGTGGAAAAGCAGGTTTCTTGGGGCTCAAAGTCGAACTGTGCCTGCAGCGGATGACCGAGTGAGCAGGTGGACATACCGAGAACAACAACGGTAGGACGCCACGGTAAATTCTGCCCACGCGATAACTTATCCAATGCTACACAAGGAAATGCAGGGAGGGTTCCGCGGAACCAGTTGGCCAGGGCCCGCGGCCGAGACAGAAGCAAGGGAGGACCAACAGAGGACGTAGACTGAGCCAAGGGGGAGGGAAGAAAAAGAGTCGACAGGCGGAGAGCAGAGATGACTCTGGTCAGGCAGCAATTTTCTGCGAGATCAAGCGAGCCGAAGAATTCTCTCCAAGCCGAATCCCTCCAAGCCAGTTCAAAAGACGGCCACCATCCGAGCGACGGCGACGACGACGGCGAGGCAGCCCGCGGACTGTTTGGAAGTGGAAAAAACCCGGCAAATTCCCGAGGAGAAAACGTGGCGATAGGGTTTGGCGAATAAACAGACGGAAGCAGCCATTCCGTCAATAATGACTCTCATGTCAGTGCGAGTGTGGGGCGCGAGGGACCCAGAATAACACCTCTCTCTCTCTCTTTTTATTTTTTCTTTTTTTTTTTCTTGATGAGTGCACACGGGGTACGGAGTACCAAGCCCTCTCTTGTCACACAGGAAAGCCAGTTGCAGATGAGCCATCCCCCTCCTTATCTCGCCCCTCCAGCCTTCTGTTGCTTTGAGCCTTGTGTGTCTGGTCCATCCATTTGCCCTTTCACCGCTGCACCTACCCTAAAGGATCTCGGGGTCAAGACAGTCTCTGCCGCCATCGTCGTGGGATAAGAAAGCCGCGGCTTGAAGTTGAGGAATTCACCAAATGTTATCTGAAGAAGTATTCTCTTCCGTATGCGGATCACCCATCGCCGCGAATACGGCGGTCCCAAAAGATGTGGGCATATACGGTCATTCCCTGATTCCGTCGTGGGCAGTCAAGTCGACTTTCAAGAAGAGTTCTTCACCCTCTCATTGCCTTGCCGTCAGTAAAACTCACATTTTTGCGGCTCAAGATCAAACAGCACGTGTTCATGTCTACTCGCGCTTGCGTGGCAACCAGGAAGCATATTTTGCTTTTCCCGAGCGCATACGGAGTCTAGAACTAGCTGGCGATGTCCTTGTGTTGGGCACTTCAGGGGGACGCTTAATCCTATGGGAGGTGCGTAAACCGGACGGCTTCTCTTTCTATTGATTCTTTTTTCTTTTTTTCTTTTTCACGCTTTCTTTTTCTTTCCCTTTTTTTTCTCTGTCCTTCGCATGGTCACTAATGCAGGTGAAGGACAGACTTGTACGGGAAGACAGCTTTCAACGCCACCTTGCCACGTTCAAGCCATCACTTGTCTGGCGGTAACTCCTTACCATCTACTCTCGGCCTCTGAAGACTCCAACATTCACGTCTGGTCTCTAGCTAGACTACTAGAATTCGGATCAGACCTAGAACATGAGCCGGACTCGACCTTGTCGAATCACCGAGGCGCCATTACTGACGTGGTAGTTGGCCCAAGCACTAATGCTGAGACAAGCCTTTGTGTATCGTCCAGCACTGACAAGAGTTGTATCTTGTGGAATTATCGATCAGGTCAGGTCCTGCGAACTCTATTATTCCCCTCGGCACCCCTTTGCATTGCGCTTGATGCTTCTTCTCGCGCACTTTTTGCATGCGCGGAGGATGGAGGCCTATACCTGGTCGAGCTTTTCGGTGGCCAGGCAATGCTTGGACCTCGAGGCGCTGAGAATGCCTCCATCGTTGTGCAAATGAACACACCTTTGGGCATAGCTGATACCGACCACGGGACCGCCAATTGCATATCAATTAGCCATGACGGGACGTCGATTTTGACGGGACATACGAAAGGAAAAATCCTACGCTGGAAACTATTCGACAATTCGCACCCAGTAGAACTCAGCAATCTGAACGCTTCAGTCACGAACCTGAAATGTACTCCCCTTCTCCCCCACGAAAGGCTATTTGAGGCTGCCAATGTGGTGAAACCGATGCGGAATCTGCCGAAATATACCATCATGACCCAATTCAGTAACGAAATATCGCTTGCCACCCGGTTTGACCAAACTCTGAATTATACAGGGCTGCCTCTGGACTACCTTGGGCAATTTACGTCCTCTCTTGTGCAACCGCGAGCCGATCTCACTGAGGTCGGAATACAGTCCCACGATGAATCGAGGGAGTGAAAAAGAACGCTGCGAACTTCCCTAGAATCGAAAAAAAATATAATCTTGAGCTTTCAGAGCAAATGAAGCCTGAGACACTACGCCGATCGCTTCAGGATAGCTTTCAGAGCGCAACCTTGTCTTCTTCTATCTCGGCCTACAAGTCGGATGAAGGTGTGCTCAAGAGTGATAATGGAAGTAGGCCGAAAATAGCGTGGCCGATTTTGGGTGCTGGTGAATGAGCATGGCCTAAGACGGCGTTGAACAATGACGTTTGTATTGGAAAAACAAAAAAAGATTCAAACAAATTTTTTCCCATATTCGTCCTCAAAATTTGGAAGTTATCTTCTCTGCTCGAGTCTCGTCTTGTCTTGGGAAAGCAAATTTCCTACTCGGCGAGTACTTTTCGGCGATTTTGTCACCTCTTTTTTCAGAGAATATTTCGGTGACGCGGGTTCGGACAATTCCCCACCCGAGCTGAACGCATACCAATTGGATCTCACCCATCACGTCAGACTTGACTTGTTTTCCGATCTGTTTTCCTCCCCGGCGTCACACTGCCATAATCAGACACAATGTCGCTCGTTCGCAAGGCCAAAGGAGATGTGCCGCTGCAAGTTCGCTCGCTAGTAAGTTCTTTGCCCAAAATGATCACACTACTCCGCCATGCTTGTGCTGCCAATGCCAAAGCTCCAAGCGCTTCCGGACCTCCAGACGCCGCTTCCATTTGCGCGCCAGGATCTTCTCGTTGCATAGCTGGATCTTCAACGTCGCTCTCAAATGTTGCGCGAGGTTCTATAATGAGAAAAGCTACTGATGCAGTTGAAACAGTATCGCCAATTGTTACGGCAAAGCGAGCAATTCACAGCCTACAACTTTCGAGAATATGCCAAGCGTCGAACCAAAGACGCTTTTCGTGAAAATAAATCTATTCAGGATTCGCGCGAGATACAGGAACTGGTCCAGAAAGGCTTGAAGGAACTACAGGTGCTGAAGGTACGCGCGCTGGGACAACTCGAGGCGCTTTGCCAAGATGGCGGTTGGCTGACTTTACTTTCTTCCAATCAGCGTCAAACAGTCATCGGACATTTCTATCAGCTCGACCGATTAGTCGTTGAAAGTGGGATATCTGTACGAATTAAGTTCCGACCCTCTGATCCGAGCTGGGGGAAGTGGCGTAAGAAAGGCAACTGACAGCTACTACAGGGGAAGGATTCTGAGGAAGGCGGACAGGTGGTCAGACAAAAAGAGCAAGGGTAGGCTACCATTTAACGGGGGACTCAATACGCATGGTGCAGAAGAACTAATTGAGGCATAGATGGAACTGACCTTGTACGAAAACACGCAAAAGCACCACGAGGTGCGGGTCGCGCTTGACCCTCGAACGAGCATGGGTGACGAGGGTCCATTGTATGGCATTCAGACGACGCATGGACTTAAGTCCTCAAGTGCTATTGTACTGAATCAAATCACTGGTTCAAGGATTGAAACAATATCTTTGAGGCAACCCTGGAGTTCTTCATAAGGAATTAATCCGAGGATTGGCGGCGATGGATCTCGATGTCACAGGACGATACTACATCGGATGCAGATGAAAGTAAAACGCAATGACACAAGTGTCTACGCGCAGTAAGATCCCAAGTAGGGCCTGCAAATAATCTCTCATCTGCCGCTTTGTGAAAAGCAATGATGCAATCAATCAGATGAAAACTTGTTAATTTCCTAGATTTTTTTTTGATGTATTTGAACCAAATATGATCAAGGACATGTACACAGCAGGCAAGGCCCGCGCCTAGTCTTGTCCCTGATGACCCAGGTCTTGGAACCCTGAATTCTTTTCAATGTACGGCAAGGGAAGCAATGGATCTTGGCTAGCGAAGTGTAGCGCGCAGTGAGGACGATCGAAACGAGCGCGCATTTGCAAGTAATTGAACTTCGACGACCCCATGCACTTTGCCGATGTCCGTGCCGCTGCACCAGACTCCGAGGCGACGCAAATCCCAGCTGCTTTTTTTTCCAAACCCTCCCTTTTGCTAAGACGTGATCCAGAAACTTCAATCCGAGACTCGATACGTCAGAAAGGAATACAATGATAGTAGGGACTTTAGAAAATAACACGTGGTGGCCGGGTGAACTAAAGCATTCTCAGAGACAAATATTCAAGTGAATTAATTACCTCGAAAAAAGTAAGAATCTTGATTGTAGGGAGTAAGAAAAGCCACCCAAAATAGGACATAAGTTTAAGAAGCTGAGCCTTCCTAGAGCAAACATTCAAATACACTACCTCTAGAAAGACTAGGATCCGAATGATCGGGGCAATTATCATCACCAATGGCGGAAAAAAAGAAGGTACAAGATTTGGCGCTTCAGCGTCCTGTGATACGTAACTGCAGGGGTGGGGCCGGATCATGTCATTACGTCAGCAGCTTCAATCCTGTTAATCCCCCCGAGGCTCAACGCATCGAACTGTCAAAACTCTTTATCACAGATATTCTTCACGAATTAAACTTTGCCGAACCCGGAGATCAACCTCCACTCCAGCGAAGCAGACCGGATTTTCGATTGCGCCTTGCGCAATGGCTCCAGGGGTATTTGATGCCTATTCCCCACAACCCCCAATGGTCGTGTCGTGAATAAACTAACTTTCCATAGACGCGACGCGCTGGGCGCGGTGGCTATGCTGAGCATGATGACTTTGAAGGTTTACAATATCGATTTTTCTGACTCTCTTGATGGACACAACTAACACAGTAGCAGGTCTTCCCGTTAGACAATGGCGATACGATTGGGTCAACGTCGCGCCCCCCCAGCCCCAGGAGCAACTACAGCAGAACAACATCTGGGCAATCGAATGTATACATGGGATGCCCAAAGACCTTCAGCTACTTCCACACCACAGCCAGGAACTCCTTCGCGCTGCTCGATCCGGCCGACTATACCAACGAAACTCTCCTGCCGAGGAGGAGGAAGCAGATGCTGAGGCTGCCCAGCCGCTTGAGAAGCCTGAAAAGAAAGAAGATGATGTAGTGGTACAAGGTTTCTCTATAAAGCAGTGGAAACAAGTCTCGCGCGCTAGTGAAGGCTCGGAGCTGTCTCACCTGGCGAAGCGGCGAAAGGGCACCGTCACTATTGCCAGCAAGACCATAGAGGAGAAGATTGCCGTGCCGACAGTGACCAGGGCGACGGTTCGAAGGATAGACGCGGCAGGCAATCCGTACACCGAGGAAGTTACCTTGGCAGAGGGCCAGCAAGTTGTTGGTGAAATCATTTCGACGCGTGTTGAGGTCGCTCCGTCTGCAGCTACTGACGGCTTTGTTGCCCCTGCCCCTCCTCCCAGGCGGCGGCCGCCGCCACCAAAGAGAAAATCCAAAGCCGGACCTGGACGCGGGAAGAAGAAGATGAAGATTTCGCTTCCTGGAGAGGGCTCAGTAACGAAAGTCGGCCACCCTGCCAACGGAAGCTCTGGAGCCGTCAAGATCGAGGGCCCTGGAGAAAGCGTAAGAGCAAGTCCTGGAGCCTCCGCAGTGATTAATGTTCTGATCGTGAGCTTCGTAGGGGACATCGAATGGAGGTGCCGACGCGCTCAACCCAGACAGCGAGATGGCGGATGGCGACGACGATGACGAGGAGGAAGGCGAGGAAGGCGACGATGGCGACGAAGACGATCAAGAGGATGGAGACCAACACGATGATGCGGACGACTCTAGGAATCAAGACGAGGAGATGACGGATGTTTTGGAGGACTCAAAAACTCAAAGTCCTGGCCCCAACAAGCCTGTTGTGGACGCGATGGACGGCATTTCCACACTAGATGATGTCACGCCTCCGAACCCCCTCACAATAGCCCCTCCACTTGCGAGTCTTGCCAATAATTCACCAAAGACGGACGGCAGCCCACTGAAGAACGTGACAAACCAGTCACCCACTGAGCCTCGTGCGCTGGCAACAACGGCAAGTAACACTACCGAGGCACCTTCTCTGCCTGGTCCCATTCAGGAACCCTTACCGTCGCTGAGAGCGGAATCAAACGAGATAATTGACGACGAGCCGCCCAAGACGGAGTCGCTGGTTGCTGAGCCTCCTTCCACGGTCGCTGGGGACGAGGGTGTTCGATCACCGGATATTGACATATCCGTAGTCGAAGCAGCACCCCAGGGGAACAATCAATCTGGCGAATCATCGGAGCAAACAGACATACAAGGACTACGAGCAAGTCCGTCCCTTGGCGCGCCGTCTGGTGATGTTCTCGGCACTAAAGAGGCATTACTCCCACCCCCACCCGACCAAGTCGGGAATATCTCCAGTCCAAAATCAATAGAGGGCCCGGACAGAGAATTGGACGTTGACGATAAGATGAGAGAGGATGCTCCATCCGATTCTGACGCTGTTGCAAGCCGGCCAACATTGAATCCTCTAGATTCGGTCATGACTGAGGACACTGTCAAGCCCGAGGACTCGGCTTCCATTCAAGTCCCGCTCACTGAGTCTGGCGCCCCTTCCGAGGTCGGGACACTGTCGATAGAGGAGGCAAAGGACTCGACCGCGGCCTCCGTAGGTCCAGCTGCGGAGATCATTCAAAATGACTCACCTCCGAGAGCACAGTCTCCTGTTGCAGAAGATATTACAAAGCCGGATACCCCTATGGCTTCTGGATTTGAAGCGCAGCCTGCTTCGGCAGAAGAGCCCGGAAGTTCGCATTATCCCAACGCTCTTCAACAAGAGACGTCGCATGCACCAGAGCCTGTGTCCACTGAGCTGCCTCAGTTGGCAGAGACAGCACGAGGTTCACCGCAATCTTTGCAGCAAGAAGAGCCTGCTGAAAACCAGGACGAGACGTCACTGCCGCCGAAGACTCATGCAGAGGAACTTGTGTCAGCTCCGGCTGAGCCTAAGCCAGAGGTTGCTTATGAAGATGCTTCTGCTCAGCCAGAACATACTGAAGCTGCAGCAACCAGGAACCCAGCATCTGCTGATCAAGTGAAGAAGGAACTGGACGACGAAGAGTCAAAGCCGTTCATTCGGAACACTGAGGATGCCAGCACTGTGCAGGGACTCAAAGTTGAGCGAACAGTGGAACATGACGGAGAACACGACAGTGGATTTCCAGCGGATCTTGGAGAGCGAGCAAGTGATGAGTCTAAGCCAGCATTCTTGGAAGAAATCCTTGCGAAACCGGAAGAAAAACCCATTCCTAGAGAGGCCCCGGAAGATGCGTCGACTTCATTACCCCCAATTTCGGGAAGCCTTGCAGAAGGACCTCCACCTAACATGGCATTGCCAGCCAGGGAGGTAGTTGCATATACGTCGCCGCATCCTATGTTGGCTCCAATAGGCGATCTCGCTCCCCGGCCGGAGAAGTCAGAAGCAGAAGAGGAGAAAAAGAACCCGGCAGCTTTGGAGTAGGGTCTTGGTGATGGGTGTTCAAATTGTTGCAGATGTTTCTGCGTTCCTCGAGAATGGAAAAGCCGACCAAAGTTGCCGTGCAAGAGTATGGCCGTACTGAAGAACCAGGACATGCTGGCGCGGATATCAAGCCCGAACGCCACAGCTTGGCAGACTACGAGCGTTTCATCTTGTTTTCGTCTTTCTTTTTCTTCTCTATGGAGCTGATATTGGGTTAGGGGGGGGG